>JAOEGS010023019.1:4382-29397 GCA_025447755.1 Corythornis vintsioides
CAGGATCTCAGCTAAAGTCTTTTCCCCCTGTGTTTGCAGCAGGCTTTTTGCAATCTCTCAGGGTTTCTGCAAACAGATTGGTGTCTTCATCAGTTGCAGTTGCATTCTTCTGTCCTACTTGCCTGCTCACAGAGAAGCTGTTACATTTCTCTATTTCCCCAGGTGTTTTTGCTAAAGAAAACCACTTCTATTGCTGTCTGGCCATTTAGTTTCCTTTCTTACCCCTGTGATCTTTACAGGGCTGTTTCTTTCATGCTTCCTGGTGCAGAGTGGCACTGGAGCTTCTGGCCAAAGCTGTGTCAGTTTTCTTCCCTGATATTGGCTGTTTGCCTTCACCACTAAAACAATACCTGAAACCATTTCAAATTACAGTTCTCTCTGTTTACATGATGCACCTGTAGTTTCTATAGATGTTTCTAGTCAACCTTGCTGTCCCTGACTGGTTTTTAGTGGTGGTCAGCTCAAAGGAGCTGGGCAATCCATCCTGGATATTTCAGTGCATTCATCTTTCCCAGCAGCAGAGAATAGGAGCTTTTATTGTTGTTTTATATGTATGTTTTATAATATGTTTTATTCCCCATCCCTATTTCTCTACCAGCTTATTCCAGCTCTACAAGTGAGGGTGATGGGTATTCTGTGCCTGGTCATATGGTGCGTGTTCAGGTAAAATTCCCTTGAATTCAAAGTGGGTTTTTATTATTTTTAAGGATGAGTTTTCATTTCTATGCTTGCCTGGTACTTGCTCATCCCCACCCACCCATGCTTGCTTGGAATTTACTGACAAGGCCTTGAGAGACTTCTAGGATGACAAATATACTGTGAATTTAATGTTATTGTTTCTTCTATGAATTAAATACATCACTTTCAGAAAAGGTGCTGTTTCACTGTATTATTCTGCATCAGTTAAGTCTGAATTGAAATTTTCTTGATTTTCTGTCACTTTCATGTCATTTCTTCTTTTGCATACCACTTACCTTTGGAGACAAACTTGCAAAAGAAAACACAACTTGCAAATATTTTTCTTTGAGTTATCATCTAAGCTCAATGAATGTCTTCATTTTGGATGCAAAGATACTTGAATGTTTTTCCCTTTCAATGAAAGAACAACATGTGCAAAACAAACCTGCAGAAGTAACAAGAAAATCCAGCCTGGAGATCACTTCTGTACCAGCTTTGTAAATGTTTTTCTAGGAGTAACTGGGAGAGGCTTTACTGCCTGAGCCTCCAATTTCCAAAATATTTGCAAACTACTCCCAGTATTTTGCTGTATTTATTTCCCAATGTAGTCACTCACTGGACCCTGCTACATTTTAATGACGTGGGATTAAATGCTGGCCCCCCTGAAGCCATGGGAGTTTTCCTATTGACTTCAGTGATTTTACTCATAGATTTAAAGCATCAAAATACAACAAACCTGATTCTGTACTTCAGCTGAAGTAAAACTTTCAGTCAACTGAAGTAATATAATCTCTATGTCACATGTGAAAGAACTGGGTAATTTATATAGCCATGATGTCAGCAGTATATTATGTCAGTTTTTAGTGGCAAGAGGAGGTTTAGTAGCACAGGCTGATATTTTAGTTAATATGATTTTTAGTAATTTTCTTCACTAATAAAGTAATTTATTAATTTATTTTTATTAATTTTCTTCTCTAATAAAGCCTTTGGGTTACTATGGCTTTTTCTATCTTCCTTCTAGGGCTGCTCTTTACATCTGTCTAAATGAAATCACACTAAAAAGGCATTCTTAACTTTGTTTCTTGCTGCCTGTGTGAAGTGCTGCATGGGAGCAAACATTGCTGCTGCAGTGTCACAGGAACTTTGCAGTTACATGGGAACTGTTGGAAGGATTTTGCATCATCTTCTTCTCCCCTTTTTGGCTAGAAAGTAAGGCAGAAATTTGACTCTCCCTGGGCAAAGCCTGAGCAGGCTCTGCACAGAAGGTGAGGAAGGGTTGCAAATCCACCGTGGGGAGGCTCTGTTACAACCCCCACACACCCTCACCGGGGGGTTAGAAACTGACACCTTGACAGTCGACCCCTTTGCCCTTCATCAGCACAGCTGGAATTTCTCTGGGACAAAGATGTTAGGGTGCCTCGTGCATTGTTACTCAGCTTTAAACATATTGATGTGACAGTGTCAGGAGAAACATTTGAAACTGAGTTACCTGCAGATTCTCATGCAGAAGATTTTCTCCAAACAAATATGCTCTGCAGAAAACCTGCACCATAGACATGAGTGGAAGAAACGGGCCCCTGCAATCTTCTTTTGCAGAGCTTCTTGGGGTTTGGGGTTTGTTTTTTTCTCTATATGCTCCTACTGAAACCTGGCTCCTTTCCTGCCACCTGGAGAAATGTCATGAAGTCGAAGTCAGCCCATCAGATGAATGAGGGAGGAGCTGCACTTAGAGCAAAGAAATGAATGTACAACTTGCCTGGTATCCCCCAGGGCTGTTTCACATCCCTGGGTCCTTTTCTCTGCAGCCCATTGAAGAGCAGACATCTAGCAGGAGCAGTGCTTAAGGGTTTGTTTAAATGTGACTGCTACTTAACTCCTGGTTAACTCTACTTATTCTTAATTTTCTGCCTCAGCTTTAAGACTACTCTGGTACTTCCTAGTGAGCCTCTGACAACAGAGTCCTTGGTCCCCTTGGCTCATTTCTCTTTCAGTCTGTTACTAAAATAAGTAGAGGTAAGATCTGAAAGAGATCTAATAATTATGGAATCAAGTGTTACACAGAACCACCAGATTTATATTTGTTCAGGGTATCACTAGGATTATTATACATTAAATAGCATAATTTATTCTCCCTTTTAAAATGCATTTTACTATCACCATGGATTAAAGTGTATGTTGAGATCTAGAAATCAATTTTTCCCCTTACCATTTTGTTTCTAAGACTTCACTTCTGGGTGACTAGTATAGATCTTTACTGAAAAGAGTGCTGAACGATTGGGTATTTTTTACTTTTTGTGGGTAGTTTCCTATGATAAATGTTGAGATCTGAAGTTTTAGTGGCATGTAAGGAGGTGAATAAATTACTGTTCAATTAAGACTAAAAGATATTGCTGGAAAGGGCTTGGAAGGAGATAATGGGAAGTGCCAAAGCTGAGAGTAATACTCAACACTGGCAGCAGCTTAGTTAAACATGTGCTTAATGATGTTGTAGGAAGAGCAGGTATGTAAAATACTCAACTGTGCCAGCAGTAAATATTCATTTTATGTGACAGCAATGGTGTCTTAACTGAGACAGATATTTGACATAGAAAACTCCCATAATTATTTTAATATCTTTACTTCCCAATGATTTTAATGATCTGACAAAGATTTGAGGTGTTGCTGAAACAGCACGACTGTCATTTGCTATCAATCAAATAAAATGTCATTCTAACTCATTTCACTGCAAAAATCTTAGTAGTTTTCATACCAATTAATCTACTGATATAAACAGCATATTGTTTTGGGGGGGTTTTATACTTAAAGAATAAAATTGACAAAAGTTTTCCATGCCAGGTGTGTGCCCTAGGCAGGAGTATTTGGGAAAGCTGCTTCCAACATTCAGTTATTCCAGAAATTCCAATGCTTCACCTGGCATTTTGTTTACTCCTCTCTGTGTCAAACTCGACTGAACTGATTATGACTGTGCAGGTACCTGTGGGATTTGGGCCCTGTTACCTTTGCCTGGCATCTGAATTGTCCATTGCAGTTCCAGTTTGCTCTCACTGAGAAAACTGGAGAAAGACCCACTGCACTTCACCCAGAAGAATCCATTAATCAGCCACACGTCTGTGAGAAGTGTGAGTATGTAAATTGTATGAGGAAACCTTAACGAGAGATGCAGAGCTGCTTCCCACACTTAAATCTTTTTGTTGTGGCCTTAAAAACTTGCAGCATTTCTGTATGTTAAACCTCTTCCCGTGTGACAGAAGTAACTGCAATTACTAGTTTAGTCACCCCTGTAGTTTCTCATTTCAGGACATTTAGAGGTAAGACACTTTGTGCCATTTCCAAGGATGCTACCTGGCAAAATGAAGGTTTACAGAGAGCATCGTTGAGCCTCATCCTTAGCAGTTAAATGAGTTCAAAACCTATAGTCAGTCATTGATAGGATCCCTCCCGATCAGCCTGAAGTGCCAGCGATTTGTTCAAGGCTGAGGACAAATATTAGCCTACAAAAGAATAGTATTATTCGAAGTAAAGTGCTTCATTGCCATTGTAAAGTAGTTCCTGATTGTGGTAGTACGTTACGTTACTCTCTCCTCTGTTAATTACCAGAGAAAGACCCTGCTCAAAACACTGAGGTTTTCTCCGGAGTCATCCCAGGCTCAGGTGCTAAAGCACTGCATTGGAATGAAGTCACATCCTGGCAGGGACCAGCGGCTAAATGCAGGGAATTATCATGTGTACCCTTGATAAGAACACCTCCTGGAGAACTACAGCTAGGTGCTAGAGACAGTGCTGAGGATCATTAGGCTGAGAGTGAGGAAGCATCCTTAGCACCAGAACACCCAGAGAAGGAGCCACGGAAGGAGTTACAGGTGGAATAATCAACTCGTCAACCGCCATCGTCCCAGACAACGCCACGGAGCCGCCGTCAGCCGGCTGCAGCGGGATAAGCCTTGAAGGAGCAGTGAGATGCGCTGGGTCCGGTTTGGGGTCGTTATTCCTGCTGGGAACGCCCCAGCCCAGCCCCGAGCAGGGTGTGGAGCGGGTACCCCCGAGCAGAGCCGGACACGGAGCTGTCCCTCCCTTCTCCGACACTGCGGCATTTATTACTCACTTTCTAAGTTAAAAAAAAACCCAAAACAAACCCCAAACAAACTAACCAACAAACAAAAAACCGAAAGAGTTTGGGCTGTAGGAGCCGAGTCCCTGTTGAGCGCGGGCCCCCCTGTGGCTGCCGCTCGGCGGAGGCTCCGCGCCTCTGTGTGGCGGGAGGATCGGCTCGGCACGGCTTGGCTCGGCCCGGCTCTGCTCGGCTCAGCCGAAGGACTATCTCTCCCAGCACCGCCCTGCTGCTCCTGGCCAAGCCGCTAGCCCGGGGGAGGGACACGGGGCCGGGAGCCCCGCTCGACCCCATCCGTCCTCGCCAGGGCGGCCGCACGGCCAAGCTCCCGAGCTGCCGGAGCCGGGGGGTCCCCGTTCCCGCGTCCTCGCTCCCCGACAGTCCCCTCCCGGGGCGGGCGGTGCGGGGCGGAGGGCGGGACATTGTTTCCAGGCTGACTCACCCTCGGCCCGCCCCCCAGCCCCGCGCCGGCGGGGGAGGAGCCTCCCGAGGCCCCTCGTTCCCCCTCCCGTCCGCCCGGCACGGACCGCAATGATTTAGAAGTTCAGGAATCCCACGTGACGTCACGGAGGGTGATGTAATGCTTCTCTAAATAGAACGTATTGTAACCGTCCCTCAGTCCAACGTGGTTCCTCCGGCCGCGCTGCCGGTCCCGTCCCCGCCGCGCCGGGCGGTAAGTTCCTAAAAATACGGGGCTGCCCTGGGAAGGCGCCCGGCGCGGCGAGCAACGCACCCCGCGCTCCCCCGCACGGCTCGGCACGGAGCGGGGCGACAAGCGGCGGGGGGAAAGGGCAGCCTCGCGGCTGCGGGGGGCTCTTTACCTCCCGCCACCGCATCTGCTCCGGCGGCCGGAGCGCCGGTCCCTGCCGCTCCGCTGCTAGGCGCGGGGATCCCGTCCCCGCCTGGTGCCCCGCCGAGGAGGTGCGGGGAGAGGAGGCGTGAGCGGCCGCCGCGTCCCGCAGATGGTCGGGCTGGGCGGCGGGGTCCGGGGGCGTAGGGACCGCGGAGCAGCCGGGTTCCCTCGCCCGCACACCGGGGAGTTTGCGAAGCCTCTGCGCTCCGCTTCCTGGGATGGGATGCGGCGGCTGAACGCGGGGACCGGGCAGCCCCCCGCTCCGCGCCGCCCCGAGAGGCTGGGGCAGCTCCCGGCGGAGAGGCCACGGGCTCCCGGTGCCCGGCGACGGGCTGGACGGCTGCTGGCCTCTGCGTGCCCCGGCGGCACCCGACAGGGACATCTCGGCGACGCGCTGCCCGCCGCCCCTGAAACTTCTGGAGAAGTTTCGCGGCGACTCCGGTGCGCCCCGTGAAGCCGGGAGCTGCCGCCTTCCCCCGTCAGACACCCCGCGTTCGGGCTGCTCCCGGCCCTTACGTCATGCTGCGGGTCGTTGCGGGGCTGATGCTCCGTTTCTGATGCCGTCGGGTCCGCGGCGGGGGGCACCGCTGACAAGGTGCCCTCTCTGCAGCCCCGCTCTCCCTTTTCAGCCTCGCTGCTCCGCTCCTCGTCCCTCCGCAGCTCCGCGCTCCCCGCCACTGTCCTCTCTGACAGGGGTCTCTCTCTCCCCAGCGAACTTTTCAGGACGATAAGGAGCTTCGGGAGTGTAAGGGGAATACTTTCTAAACTCTGCCTCCTCAGTTATTTATGTCCAGGCATGGTGAGTGATCCTTCATCTCCAGGGTTTGATACACACTGTGCAGTCGGAAAGAGAAAGGTCGCTCAAACACGAGGGTAGGAATAAAGGAAAATTAAATGCCCGTGTGTTTTGTGGGGTTTGGTTTGTTTTGGTTTTGTGTTTGGTTGGGTTTTTTTAATCCAGGGCTGTATCAGGAGTCTCTTAAGCAGTGGGAGCAGAAGAGTTCCATTATCAGCAAGAAGCGGTGCTTAGGCAGATGAAATGCAAGCTGGAAGGGCAGTGTAATAATTACCACGCTTGGACTTTTCTTGAGAGCAGGCAGTTTCAGAGATACTCACCCGCTGGCTTGCACCAGACTTTACTTGTCTGGCCTTTGGACAAGCAGCAGTGCATCAAGTAACAGTGCTGCGGGAAAACTTTTCTTGTAAGGCACCGTCATGCAGAAATGATCCAAAAACAGGACTGAAAGAAAATGGAGAGGTGGAAGGTGAGAGATGAAAGCAAAAATGCAGCTTAATTTGTGGGGATTTTTCTGAAAGATGTACATTTTCATTAGAGGATGGTTTGTTTTCAGCAGAAAAGTGACATTGCTAAAAAAGTCCCCACTCGGTATTTGGTGACTTTCATGTGCTGATGATTTTGTTGGTATCGAAAGCTGGAAATTCTTTATTAAGAAAAAAAAATAAAGAAAACCAAAAAGAGAAGCTGAAATCCTTATTTGTGACTCCTTAATCCTAAAGGGAGCTGTATAGGTCGCAAAGCACTAGGCAAAAGTGTGATTAATGATCAGTGATTAGTGATAAGTGATTAGTGGTTTTATTCAAATTGTTACCTCTGACCATCAGAGGATTAACAGGCTCTTTAGATAAATGCTCATTAGTGGAAGGGGGAAAGCAAAGATAATAGGCGTGCACACAGGGACAACTTTCTAGGAAAATAATTCCTGTCTCTGACATAATAAGCTCGATTAGCAGAAAGACTTTAATTTAAAAGTTGCTTTTATCTTGTAAATTGAAGATAGATGTGGAAGTTCGCTGTGCTATTATAACCTAAATTTTCCCATATCCACTAGATGTGGATTATCTCGGTAGTGATATTTGATTTAAAAACAACCCAACACAATTGAATCTTTAAGAAACTGAGCGTTCCCAAGTGCCCCACATCCCGAGCCATCCGCTCCCCCCGGGCAGCAGAGCCTGCTGCAGCTTCTCTGGATGGCACAGCCCTGGGTTCTGAACCAGCAGACAGCAGCTTGCTAGGTGTCCTCCAGCACTTCCAACTAAGTGGAATCCGCGGTGGCTGGGAGGCTAGGAAGTGTTGGGAGTTTGTAGTCAGATTTTCCACATCAGTTCATCTGGCCAGTTCAAGGCTACTGGAAAAATTCTTCTCATTTGCTGAAAGAAACAGTGAGAGAAAGAAGAAGAAAAGGAGAGAGAAAAAACAGCTCCAAACTGGGCTTCAACTCCGGATTAAATGCTTTCTACTGCTTTATTGAAGTACAGTTCTGATGGCCTTAATTGCTGAAGCCTGAAAGGTCCTGGGAGCTTTTCTGCTAGCCAAGGGAGAAGGCAGGTGTGCTTTCTTTGTGTGCTGCTTTTGCTTTTTTTTTTTGCATGTTTGTTTCTTTTCTGGTTGGTGGGTTGGTTTTTTTGGTGTGTGTGGTGGGTTGGTTTTTTGTTTGTGTGTTGAGGGGTTTTTTTGTAAAGTCACTTAAAAGAGCAACTGGTGTGGTGGGTGAACAAAATAACTGGGACCTGTCTCTACTCTGCAGATAATGGTAAGGAGTCTTTTTGATGATAACTGACCAGGGATTTCCCATTGCTCGTTATCATTCATGGGTTGTGAAGAACCAATTAACTGCTGTTATCCATAGACCTGGGCATGTTCCTGCTGCCCCGTTAGCTTACGTGGGAGTGATGGTTGGTTGCAGCTGTGAAGATCATCAAAGTTTCATTAAGTTAAACACTGGAGTGAAACAAGAAATAGAAAGAATGAATTTATGGCATGAAAAAAGAAACTGCTGCAGTCTCCTGCTGCTGTCTTTAATTGGCGACTGTTAGGAGTAGTCTGGCTGATACTTAAAATCAAGAAGTTTTGTGATAGCATTTAAAAAAGCAATAAGCTCTGCCTGCCACTTTGGAGTATTGAATGGCACTCTTCCAGGAGTTACAAATGCAGTATTTTTAGAAGTTTATACATTTAGAACAACCAGAACCCTTTCCCCCTCACCAAATACCTATTTATAGTTCAGCTTCAATTTATCAAACTCTACCTCTGCTGATTTAACCTGGGGAAGGGATGCAAAGTGTGTATCTAGATTAAAAGGAGAGGTGTAAGTGAGGTGTGCATGTAATTTTATTTATATCATCATTTAGCACAGCGACTTTAACGGATAAATAGGTGCTTTAAAATTTGGTATTCACTTCCTCTCTTTGAGAATCTCCAATGTGCCATCATCCCTTGCCTTTATCCTGTGAGCCTGCTGGAAAAGGGTGTTTCAGGGGGAGCTGAGGCTCACCCCACAGTTGGTACAGGAGGCAGTGTAGGCAGTGAAGTACTAAAACTTCCAGCCTTGTGCAGCCAGAGTCTCTGTGAGCTCGAGAAGTCTTGCAGAATTATTGGAAACTTGGTTATTAGCTTGTCTCCTTGTGGCCCCCTTTAAAATCCTGTCTCTGCACCCCTCATCAGACATGAAGATCTTAAATATTAGTTGAGTTTTTGCAAGGTTGTTGTTGCTTTTAAAACGGTTGAATCCAAGATTTTGCCTCTAATCTTTGTCATCCCATGTCTCTAATTTCTGCTATTAGTTAACTTTCTGGATTTTCTCTCAACCTGTTGCTTTCAGGATTTATACCTCTGTTAATGGATTATTAGCCATCTTTCAAGCTGAATTTTAATTCCAGTGACCATCTTTCCTAGAAACCCTTTATTATGTAAAAATTAATTCTGCATAAGATTTTACAATAAAAGAAGAGCAGAAGTGTTTCTACTTAAAACTTTTAAAAATTAATATTCAGGACCATATGATTTCTTATTGGAATAAAATAGTAATTGTTCCAAGGCCTGCAAATATTGTTTTTTCTTGTAAGTTGTTATAGGAAAGCTCTCCTCAGTAGATGTAGTTGCTGGAAACAGGTATGTGTCTAAAACAACATGTTTTCTGTTCTGTTTTGTAGGTCCGTGTGGTTCTTTTGCTCTCCTCTGGTTTTAGTTCTCTCACAGAAACCATATTAATAGGTTAAAAAATAAATAAGACAGCAGATTTGGCTTAATCTTTTCTATCTAAAACCTCATTGCAATAAATCTATGTGAGTCCTTGTGGAAATAGAGAATACTTAGAATATGTTGGTCCTGAGGACTAATGCCAAGGCTGATCAGACATCTTGGTGGGTTCTTGCCACTCTGCCCTATCTCCAAGCAACTTCAATTGACTTGTCCTCTCCCTCTTTCCATGCTGCATGATATTTAACCCCTAAAAAAAAATCCCCCCCTGGATTCCATGGAAAGGATATATTCTGCTGTGCAAATTATAATGCTCTAGGGCTTTTAGGGCCCTAGCCCTAAAAACTCTATTTCGGGCTTTTGCACTTTTCTGCCTTTGGAAATGATTTAAGTTAACCACAAATGGAAAGCGATTGCAATAAGAGCTATGGAACTGCTCTTCTCCTCTTATCCAAACTTCTGTTACTATGTTAATTTACATTTTTGAAGGTGTAGTCTTCTCTGACACAGACAAAACAATAATTTCCGACAGTGTCTTTTTAATGTTAGCATTACCACTTACACCAGTAAGTAATTCATCTTCTGTAGACTTACCTAGTAACAAAATGCTGTTATGGAAATATTTTGGTTGTTGATGTGCACGTGTACAATCAAACAAATGATTGAAATTCTTGGGTGTACACAACAAGCACAGCAAAACATAAATTAATTCTTGCAGAAGCAAATGAAGTGTTGTGCCTTGTGGCATCCAAGGGGCTGCTCTGTTGGTTTGTGCCCTGTTTGGTTGCTCCTGTTAGGGCTGAGGTTGAAGGGACAGCCATGCCATGTGAAAATAACAGCATGTCTGCTGGTTTCAGTAACTAAAAACACTTAGATGCAGCATTTTTTATGAGCCATCATATGGGAAATGCACGTTGTCTTCCCTCAGAGAGCTCAGCAAGGCTTGGTTGCTCTGGTGTGGAGGCTTCTAGCTGGTTATATCAAATGTTATTGTATAAACAGAGATTTTTCCAAGGATTTTGCTGAAGGCTGTAGGATTTCTAAAGTAAAACACCGAAAGCTTACGACAACTTCCTTGGTTGGACAAGTGCTGCCATAACATGGTTTTAAGTTTATGGTTTTAATAATCTTATCCTTTGAGACAGCTCTTGACACTGCTGTGAGCCCCTTCCACGTGAGGTCATTTGGGTGTGGGGGGCAGCCCTGCTCAGCCAGGGATCTCCAGCAGGCAGGTGATGAAAAGGGCAATGGCTAGAGAAGTGGCCAGGAAGAATATTTGAGTTTAACTGGGGAAAAGTACTACAGATCTTGTATTACCTTTGCCTGCATCATGAACTGACTCTGCTTTCCTTTGGCTCTGGATGTGGTGACTGCTCTTACTGGGGTACTGGTCATGGTTTGTTTTTGCCCTTAGCTTTCTACTGCACATCAATTGTACAAAGAGTTTCTGTTGCCTTTTTGTCCTTTGCAGCGTTTTCTCCAACAGCTTTCTCTGCTTCCTTCAAAGTTTCTTTCCTTCCAGGGTCCTTGTCTTTGTGTACCAGCATGTGGCAAATGTTTGGGTGCAGCTGAAGTGCTCAGTCCCAGTCTCAGTGTGTTTTGTGTTTGGATGTTTTCCATCCAGGGGTGTAACTGAGCTTGAACCGGTCACCTTTGAACACACCACCTACATTTAATAGAGAAATGGATTTCATTAGGCTGCTCTTTTTCTCATGTAGAGGAAGAAGCTGCCTTTTCACCTATTTACCTGGTGGGATCGTGCCTTCAGTGACTCTTCTGTTGCATGTATGGCAGTATTGTTCACAGCCAACTTTTTTCTGAGCTGTTTGCAAGTACTCAAATTAATTCAGCTCATGTGAGAAAGAACCACCAGACCAGTGGTTCCTAGATTTAACATCTGGGTTTTTGTTTTGTTTTGTTTTCTCCTGGCTAAATGTAAGTAATGCTGGCTAATATGTGATGCTCAACCCAGGGGGCTCTGTAACACAATAAATGGAACCTGACAGGGATACAACAGTAAGCACTAAATTGAGATATTACTATATTGTACTCTGTTGTTTTCCTTTATTTTGCTTTAAAGCTTTTTGAGTTCCAAAGTGCTGAGTTGGTATGGGAATTACCTGGAGAGTAGTAGTGTGTCTAAGCAAGCAACAGATTGCTCCAAGACAATGATGTTTGTAGGTAACTTGGTTGTGCACTGATGCTGTAAACCAACTGCCAGTAATTTAGTTGTGTGTGAACTAGTTTAGCAGTCAAATATACCTCTCACTTAACTTGAACAACAATTAAATTCCACACCAATAGTCAGCTGGAAATTGTTAATAGTAATTCACAGTAGTACCTATGAAGGTATGATTTTAATTGAGTTGTTTGGTTAAATCTGGGGTTGGTTTTGGCTCTGGTCAGGTCAGTGATGGCTTTGTCATTGTTTTTAGGAGCCCAGAAGGAACTCCAGAGGTGACCTGAGTGTGTGATGGCAAAGAGCCTGACACTGTGCATGTCCAGAAATGAGCACTGTCTGCATTAGAAATCTGGGCTTGCTGAGACCTCACTTATAGGAAGCTTCTTTTCTTCAAATGGTAATAAAACACAACCTGAAGAAACCTAAAAGCTGAACTATGGGGTAGGAAAACAATTTGCTTTGTTCAGGAGTATCTTTTACTACATACTGTTTAACTTAAAGTTTTAGGAAGAGGAAATCTTTGTTAAGGGTTTGTGAGGATTTCAACCACCACATCAACTTCCTTTTTTGCGACTTAAAACCAAAAATTTCCTTTTGTTGGTGATAATCAGAGCAGTGGGGCATTGAGCATTTGCACATAAGGCTGAAGAGATCAGGATCAACATCTGTAGACACTTCATCATTTCCAAGAAAGCAAAAAAATGTGAGAAAAGAAGAAATTCTGTACTTAAATTCTTTAACTTTTTTACATGTTTTTTTTTCCTTCTATCCTCACTTTCCTATCCTTAAGTGTGTCTCTGTAGCACTAGAAGTGCTGTGCAATGGAAGAGTATTCAAAAAAGACAACGGGGGGAAAAAATGATGTAAAAACTAAGCTACTTTCTACAATTCCTGTACTTCTTTTTCATTCTTCAGTGCTAATAAAGCAGCACATGAACCCAACATGAGAACGGGTTAAATTTGAGTAATTGCTGGTTTCTCACAAAAAGTGGGAGAAAGCAGTAATTTAACTATTTTGATGTGAATCTTTAAAAAGCAAGTTTCTCTTAATAACTTGAAATTAAAGTAGAAAGGATCAAAAGAGCCATGGATTTTATGACTGGGTAAGGAGAATTACATTCATGTTGATGTAAAAAAATATAGTAGAGCCTAATTCTCCACTTATCCTACTAGAAATGTAGAGCAACTGCATTGAATTTTGTGGAGTTACTGACTGCAGTAACTCTCATTGAGAAGAAAATGAGATTCCTGGTGTCTGTTTCCACACAACAGAGCCTGTCAGTTGAGTGGAAAACATTTCTGTGTAAATCCTATTATTAAAGTAATAGCCTGACATGTCATGTTCAGGATGGCTGTTTTTCCAGGATGATCATGATTATAGCTCTCCTTATCTTGGGACTACTTTTCCAGGGGGCAGGGGGATATGGAGAATCCTTATTTTGTGCTCAATTAATATTCCTTCCATTCACTCTGCTTCCTCTGATGTGTGGGTGTGCAGTCTGCACTCTCCATCATCTATCTGTCTGTGTCTTTGGCTGTGACAGTCACCCCTCTGGCGTCAGGCTTGTGCCACACAGATCAAAAGGATTTTCAGTTAAACATACCAGGTTTTAATTCTGCTCCCAATAGGATGTATATTTATTTTTTTGTTGTTGGGTTTTGGTTTGCTGTTGCATTGGTTTTGTTTTGGTTTTCTCATTTTTTGGGGAAAAAAGAGATTAAAAAAAAAAAAAAAAAAAGAGGAGGAGCAGGAAAGGAGTGGGAAGGCAGCATAGCCCTGCAGTCTTCATAAATGGCAGTGTTTGTTTGCAGTGCTGCAAGGCAAGCCCAGGCCACTTGAGCATTTTTATGGTTCCCAGGCTGACCTGTGAGTGACAGCAAAGTCTTTCAGAAATGGGGAAAAATCTCATCACTGCCCGAGCTGTTCTGATTATTTTTTAAACAGCAATCAACACAGAATTTTGAGCAAGGAAAACACTGTGAAGAATGATAACTAGACAGCTGTCCAGTGTAGAACTCCCACCTCCCTAGCCCTGAGAATGGACTTTGCTTCTAATTTTCTACATTTGACCCAGGATATGTGAGGTCAGCTCAGGAACTGTTGAAATCAGTGTGAATCCATTGACTTCTCTGAAACTCTCGGGACTGTATGGTGTAGCCCACAGTTGTTTATTAGTGGCACACAAAGGGCAGCTTCTCCATAAAGCCTTTTGTGGGAGGAGGTAAGAAGTTTGAGGCCTTCCAGCCACTGTCGTGTAGATGGGGTCTTCAGACCCTTAACAACCCGGAGCTGCCTTTATATAATAATAATAACAAAAAAAAAAAAAGAAACAAACCCACAATTATTATTTCATTGCCAAACATTTTTAAAAAGCACTATTTATGTAGCTCCTATATAAGCACACATTGTTTTATGTTCCTTCTGCTGGCTTTGTGTTTGACTAAACCATTATTCTCTGAGTGCTGCCGTGCTGAGATCATTAGTGATGATGGTGTGAAAACAAACAAGTTGTAGCATGAGGAGTCACTATATCATTTGGCAAGGAGGTTGTCAGTACCAAAACATCCACGTTAATTTCATCTTTGGTCAAAACAAAATAAAAATCGGGTGGTTAGTGGGGAAAATACATTCTTAGAAGGGGATTGGATCTAATTCTGCAAGGTGCTTTACCAACTAAAAGGATGACTGGTCTGAGTCTCTGTGGAAGTCAACGGACATTGAGGGCTCTCAGGGACTAGGGGTACAGTAAAACTGCTGAGATGAAACTTAATTCCTCATTAATTCCAACTCCTAGCAAATTCTTGGAAGAAAAGCTCTCTGCTAAGGACCCAGATAACCTACAGCACTTCAACAGAGCACTAAAAAAGTTTGTGCTCTGCTTCTGTGGCCATGGAGGAGTCCTTCAACGTGGAGAGTGGCAACAAGAGCTGATACCCTGCACTGCTGGAGGGTACAAAAGTCTTGCTTTGGAGAAAACCATTTCTGGCCTCCGTTAACATCCCAAACTAGAGAGGCAGCATCTTATTTTATTCTCTGGAAAATGATACTTAATGTTACCAAGAATGATTTTGAATTCCCCAGTGCTGAATTCCCGTTTGAAAATGGGTTTCTGATAAGGAAGACAGAAGGCACAAAATCTTTCAGAATTGGTTTTGGTTTTTTTTCCTTGGTGCTGAATCAAGTCTTTCAAACTGCTGCAAATATTTTTATGTTTAGCTGTATTTGTCTGATCTTGGTTCAGGGGGCCTGGGTGTCTTTACCTTTCTTTGTCTGCACAAATAAGGCTGTGCACATGAGACAGGGGCAAGCTCCTGAAAAGCTGCGTTGGCTGAGGACTTCAAACAGCAGGGGAGAGAGGCCTTTTGCTGGCCACATCTCCCAGATATTTCCAAAGACTTGATCTGTTTTGACCTGACTGGGACGGTGAAGAGGACTGCCTTTCTGGAGGGCACTGCAAAATTGGCTTCATCAATCGATGGGGTCAGAAAAAATGGCTGAAAAGAAAACAAATCTTGTTTAGCAGCTTTGCTAAGAACAGATTGAGTAAGGCTGTCCTCTAAGAATGCTGTCAGAAATACCTTGGAAATTTTTTTTCAGTTAAATATTTGCCTAATTGTTAAATTCAGAAATGGTTGTGCAACTGGCTTGTGTTTTTAGGGCCTTTTAAATTTATTTCTTCTTTAGGGGAAATGTGAATGTCTTAAATGGAAACCTGTTATTGGGAATTACCTGGTGGAAGTCCTGATAAAAGTTTATATTAATGTGACTATTCAATGATGGATTAAAAAGGAGCTGAAGGAACAAATAACATGGTGTAGGTACAGATTTTTTTGTTTGCCTCTTAGCAAACTAGTTTCTCAATTTTTATTATGAGACTGGGTTTGGGGAGGAAGAAATTCTCATTCTAATTAAATGTGTAATTGCATTTCTGGCAGTTTTTCTTAAATCATGTGACATTTGATCATGTGATGGCTCTAACTTGTCTTTTGCAGTGTGTTTTTTTGGTGGTTTGATGGTATGTAGAACGTTTCCTTCCTGCACTTCAGCATTTCTAACCAAAATCTGAGTATGTTTGAAACCTTAGCTTATTCACACTTCCTAATCATAATCCCCTTGCTTCCCTTGTCAGCACCTTTTTGTGGTATTTCTCTGGACACCTCTATCTAATATCTCCAGAGGTTATTCTACAGAGTAACCTTTGACAAGATCTATTACTTACTACTTACTACTTTTAACAAGGTGAAAAGAGGTCAGGCTCTGTGAAAAGCAGACATTATTAGAAGACGCCTGTAAAGCTCTTGGTGGCTTGTCCATCTCTTCTGGCAGCACCATCTGTGACTACAGTGCAATGAAAATGACATTTCTGTGCCTGGATGTGATCCCCCAGATAACACACAGCCTTGGGAAAGCACTGACTATGTGCATCACAGAGCTCCAGGTTGTTTCTCTGTCCAGGCTGTAGCCTGCTGATGTGTCTGCTGGAATCTCTGAGATTTTTGCTTCAAGGGTAACAGGATTTCAGGCTCTCAGTTTTTGTATGATCCATTTAATTACCTTTGTGACCAAGGATAATGACTTTTGCTGCTCTAAGAATTGAACAGATAATTTGGTTAACCCTCCTGTCAGAGTTCAGGGTCTTCTACGTGGCAGTTGGTGGTGTCTTGTTTCTTTAACCAAATGAAGATTCAAAAGCTGCCCCTTTCTGACTTGAGAAAACAGATTGCAGAGTCTCACTTTGTCAGAAGGGTAACTACAAGATCCTTTTGGTTGACTTACAAAACCTGAGGAATTAGAACTTATTTTCTCCCAAATTAATTAAAAAGCTGAGAAATTCTACAGGAGAGTTTATGCAAATCCCAGAGGTATCTAAAATGCAATTTAAAAAATCCCTGTCTAGTCAATTTATCCTCATGTATCCTCTAAAAATGAATGAAAAATCTTTCTAGGGAGCTTTGAAAGATCCCAGTCTGGGTTTGTGTTAATGAAGAATTTTTTTTTCAGTCTGATTCTATCAGTTACTTACCCCAGCTTGTTCCTTCATTGTCATGTAGAACTTACAAAAACTGCTTCTAGACCCTCAAATGTCAATAGATATAATACAGGGTGACTTTTTTTTGAGGCTTAACAATAAATCATAAGGAATATTCCTTTCAACCCCAAACACTGAAAGCCAGGCTAACTTGTTGCTAACAGAGCTTTCACTTTCTATCACAGTGTCTATCAATTACCCACGTGCAGCCACGGACTGAAGTGCTCTGTTTTGGGATAGAATTTGAATTTAATGGCAACTGAAGGCCACATGTCTACTGTGTGGCATGGGCAGCTGGCACTGAGCCCTTTGCACAATTTGGGTGTCCTCCTAACCTGTCCTCCCTTCATGTGGCACCTGCTGCACAGGGAAAAGGCCAATCCCTTGCCCTGCCTTTTCATGGAAATCCTTGGTAAATGGCCTGCCTGGGCCTCCTGCATGAGCACCTTCAACAGGGAATTCCCCAAAACCTGGGGTCATCAAAAGGATTTATTTTTTACCATGGTGTTTCTAACGGGAAAATGAAAATGGTGAAAATGAAAACCATTAAAAGGAAACAGCCCCAGGTGATTGGGGAGAGGTGTGAGTGCAGACGTGGGCTAGTTCCCAATCACTGGTGTTCTCAGCCCCTCCCAGATGAAGGTCATTTGCCATAAAATAAGATTTTTTTTTTTTCTTATAAAGAGAAGAATACTGCAAAACAATGTTGGCTTCAACTTCAAAGCAAATGGAAAATGAGAGTTCAGATCCATCAGCAAGTCAGTGAAGATGTTTTGTGTCAAAGACAACTTCTTTTACGGCTGTAAACATCATTACACTAATTACAATACAATGTTGTTGTTTAGCCTTCAACTTTATTTTTTGCCTATTAGAACAAATTTACTTCCGAGATGATTAAATGCTTTTAATTTTTATTTTTTAAAGTTCTCTTTAACTGTTTATGTAGTGGTTGGGACATCTTATGGAATAAATTGTTCAGGTTAGAAGATTCTCCCCTGCCAGCTGGATGAAAAGCCTTGCAGTAGATTGGTGTGGTATTAAATCAGATTGCTGCTGTTGTTCTGGGACTCCGCTCTAAGAAGCTTGTAATTTCTGTATTTCCAAAGGCTTGGAAAAATACTCTCATGAAAAACTAAACATAGTGAGTAATGAAAGCTAAAATTGTTTATACTAATCACATCAATTGGAAAATTATCTTCACTCAGCAACTCTTTCACCAGCAAATCAAGACAGCGAGTGCCTGTGTTGGTGTTAGGCGTTGAGTTTATGTTCGAGCGACTTCTGGTGGGCTCTGGTGCCCATGAGCACATCTTTTCTGCCTCTCTGCAAGGGGTTTTATTCTCACGTGTTTGTGTAAGAGAAGACTGGGACAGAAACAGGTTGTATTTTGTGGCAGCCTTTCCAGCAAAGTTCGGGTTTATCGCCTTTGCTGTCTGTGTTTTCAGGAACCACTGCAGGCTGCGCCTCACCTCCGCACACAGCCTGAGGGCACCTGCTGCGGGTTTCTGGGGCTGCAGGTCGGAGAACCCGGAGCATCTCCCTCCTCCTCCTCCTCCTCCGCTGTGCCAAACGAGGGCCTTCAGGGGGGCGAGGAGCCGGCCTTTGCCAGCCCCGGGCTCCGCACCCCTCCGCCAGCAGAGGCTGCTGCCAGCCCGCGCCTGGCGCTGGGGCGGGGCCGTGAGGCGCGAAGGGAGCAGCGGCTGGGCGCGTTCCGCGGGGCTCGTCTCTCTCTCCCCCCCGGGGCTGGGCTCTCTCCCGGGGCTGGGCTCACCCGCCGTGGCCCCCCAGACAGCGCTGTGAGGTTGGCCGCTGTGAGGAGCCGTGCAGCGCTGCGATGCGGTGTCTGAGAGATGCTCATTTCGGAGCTCGGAGCGTTTATTCTTCTCTGTAAATGTTCGGTCTGTAGTGGCTGCAGCGATGCTTGGTCTGGAACAAAATCTTTGTCAGTTTGTTCCCTATGTGCAAGAGAGCGGTGGTAACTCGAGGGACTCCCAGCAGCCGTGGCTAAATCTCAGAAGAGCAATGCAGGGAATGGGTACTTGCAAGATCCAGATTAAAAGGCGCTGAATTGCCCTGTTTCTGCCCCAGGACGCTGAAACCCCTCCGTACGTTAGCAGGGGTCCCAATAAATTTGTTCTGTAGTCTTGAAAATTAACAGAGCATCGGAGGTGTTGGTGATGATTGTGTCTGGGCAAACAGGAGTTCTGTTTTTCCACTAGAGTGCATCGTATTTAATCACCGAGATTCGGGTCTTGGACTTCTCTCAGTGTAGTAGTAAATCATTCCTAAATTTTACAGAGATTCTCCTGACTATCAATGTAAGGCTTCACACACAGCAGCACTGATTTGTTGAAGTCTTGTGCCTCCTGAGAACACAGCATCTGCTTAAATGGGGTTTATTGTGTGGAAGAAGTCAACGTTCTACTGGTGAGTTACAGGAAAATGATAGTCTGACTTACTCTTAAGTGACACCTGTTTAGGAATAATTTGTTAATTGCTGCTTTGAGGCTGATTCCTGTGCTCATCAAATGAGTACGTGTAGTCAATATCCTGTACTAATTTACTGAACAGCTACTCTAATGCAGCAATAATAAGTCATCATTACCTGGGGCAGCTACTCCAGCCTGCTGGCAGGGCTCAGCTCTGGAGAAAAGGGAGAGATAGGTAGGATGGAGAGGAGATCACGTTCTTCACCAGTGTAAAAGTCACGTTATTCATTCATGTAAGTAAGAGATGAAGTCCCCAGCCTGTTGTGTGGTGTTGGGAGTCTCTGAGGGAGCTCTGGCGAGGTGCAATCCTGGCTTCCCACAACAGCTCACTACAGCTGCAGTGCTGGCATTTGCATAACTGCTGTTACAAAGCATGTAACAGCTCCATCTCAGCCTCATTACAATCCTAACAGCTGGCCCATGCTGAAAATTATTTTATTCCCGAGTAAGACAAGGCAGGTGTAATTTTTTGGTGAAGAAATTCTGTATCTTTTACTACTGTGCACAGTTTAAACATGAAAATGTATCTGACTTTCTAGCACTCTGTATGTGTGTGTGTGTGTATACTTTTGGTACTGTCATTTATTTAATATACATAGAAATTTCTTAACTCTGAATGCAAGACTTCCCAGTGAAGCCAAACCAGCACATGATTGAGAATTGAAGGTACTTTGCTGGGCATACATCACTCTCCCTGTGGTGAGAGCTGTAAGGACTCAGTTGGTGAAATTTGCTTCAGGCCTGTGAACTGTTGCTGTAGGCCAGATTTCTGTCTGTGAAAAGCAGTGCAACTGTAGTGAGTGCTTTTATTGCTGAATATTTCATTGCTCTGAATACCACATTCTACTATATACACCAGTAACACAGGCACTGCACAGTGATACCTCCCAGTTAGTGGAGGACCCTTAAATTAACACATAAAAGGAAATGTATCCTTTAGCAATGTACAAGACAAGGTAGAATTAGTCACTTTACTATAGGAAATAGATTTGTTTGCATACAAAAGTATCTAAACCAACACATGCCAACAAGTACACTTTGTAAACAAGACACGGGTTACAGCACATGCAGGAGAGTAATGACTGCACCATTTGTCATTGATTTCCCAGTTGATGGCAACACGTTTGGCTACAAGGCCAGCTGTGAAAGAAAATATTTTGTTTTATAGCTCTCTCCTTCTATACAAAATATACTGCTGGAGACAGGAAAGAGACTCCTGCAGTGAAGGGGCTCTGGCCTCTACCAACCATGTGGGTGCTTCGTGTACAATACTCAGGGTATTAACAGCAGCAGACACTGTGCAGCCAAGAGCAGCCACGTTCAGTGAGACAGCTGCTTACAGGAGCACTGCAGCTCTGGCTGCCACCAAATTCAGGTGCACGTGAACTGCATGAACTGTAGACACTCGCAAGTGGGCTTGGGATGGTCGTTTGTGGTTTGTGGTTTTTGTTTTGGTTTTGTGGTTTGTGGTTTTTGGGGGGGTTTTGGGTTTGTTTTGGGAAGCTGGGCTATTGCTCATTTCTGGATGGTCACCCCGTGCCCATAAAAATCTTGGGGTAGGACTTCTGGGGTGGCTGTGGCTCTGGGGTGGCTGTGGCTCTTCTTAAGAGTCCCCATGTCCAAAGCAGAAAGTCACATTGGTTCCCATTTCAGCTCACTGGTTTTCATTCTCCTGCTTCATTTGTGTTTAGGAATAACCCAAACCAGTTTTTACAGTCCCGAGATGCCTCTTCCTTAGCACCTGCTCCCATGAGAGCAACACTAGGACGTGAGTTCTTCTCGTGTCTGAGCCAATTTACAGGAGGCAGGGCTGCTATGCCCAGTGGTTATATTTGGTAGCCAATAGATGTGGCAATGTGCCAGACCTACTTTTATCACCACAAAGAAACATGCCCTGGATATATCTTGGTAGTATTGCTTCAGCTGATGCTAATAGATTTTGACATCTTTGCTCTCCCCCCTTTTTTTTTGTTTTGTTTTTTTTTTTTTTTTTTGGCATTTTTCAATTGGTGTACAGCCTCTTTTTTTTTTTTCCTATTTGTTTTTGGTGCTGTTGGTTTTTTTATTATTATTATTTTTATCTTTTTTTTTTGCTAAAGATCTAATCTTCACTAGTTTCTACAGGTAAGGTGCCTTATTGCAGGGTTTCTGCATTCAGCAGCTCTCCTACAGTCTGAAAAGCTGCAGTTTATCTCGGTTTTGCTTGGCTCTACCTTGTTTTTTAGGTATTTTTTTCTTTGAAACTTAAACTGTGTGTTCAATCAGAGCACTACATGGACCCCCGGGGACTATTCACCCTCGGGGTATTAGATGGAGCTGGTGTTGTACTGACTTCCAATCACTGTCTTGCCCAGCAGTGGGTGGTACTCCTGTGAGTCACCGGTGAGAAATGCCAAAAGTTAGCATCTTTTGAGTCATCTGAGAGAAACGCCAGAAGTTTAGCATCCTTTGCTTCCTGATGCTGTTGTTGGCAGCGTCCTGCACCAGCAGCACTGTCACATTTCTCCCACCTGCTGCTGCAGTTGCAGTGATCCCGTTGCATCTGGCTGCAGAGAGCTGGGTTGTCTGGTTCAGTGGCACAGTTGCAGCTCCAGCTGCTTGTTGTCTAGAGTGGTATCTGTGCACAGGCACTCTGTGCTGGTTATAGGTCTTCTATTCTCCTCTTACAGGGAATTTTTCTGTTCTTCAGTTGCTGCCTCTGCAACTACACAAACTACCTCCTAGCCTGGGATGACCGCAGCATGAGTGTATAAAGCAGTTCTGTTTCCCACACTTCTCCATAGCCTATACCTCTTTTTTTCCTTAAAAATCAATAACTTTTTATCCTTGATCCTTTCCTGATGCTTTTCAGCTCCTGTGCAGAGGCAGCAGTATCAGTCAGACTCTTAACTCTTCAAAGTGTCTCTAAGTACCTGTTCTTCAGGAGAACTTCTCACTGTTCTGATCCTTTGTGTAATTCATCTGCCTGTATTGTTTGCAGATACCCTGGGTTAAATTTGTTTCCTTCTATTGATTGCTCTGCAAATGCTCTTGCCCTAAATAATTATTTTTGTCTCTTTAAACTTGAAGTGGATGGCTGCATTCTGAGTTTTCTAATGTAGGCATTTATCCTTTCTTAATGTCTCATGGTATCAGGTTCAGGTTTGGTTTTTTTTTTTCTGCAGTATCATTTTCTTTGAGGTCACAGAACTTGCTGTAGACAATTTGTATATATTTTTCCCCCATTCTTTCCAGATTTTAAAGATGATCTTCTCATTCACTTTTTGTTTATTTCTTCCCTGTCCTTGTAGGCTGGGGGAATGATGGGACAATTAAGTAGTAAAGTTTTTTAAAATGCATACAAATTCATGTCTTTCTGCTATGACTGTGCAGTGCATTTTGTCTGAAAATCTCACTTTTTTGATAGTCTTAATCACTTTGTGTTGCCAGTATTTTTTGCTTCTAAAAGCCACGTGTATGTCTGTTTAACTCCCTCCCTTACAATTATCCTCCTAGCCTGGTTGCTGCCATGTGTTCAGTGTGTGAGGTGCTGGTTACTGATCCTAGAGGATTGTGTTTCTAAAGGGAAACTTTTAAAAAAGTGAAAAATATCCTGCTGCTTTAGCAAAAACAAAATGCTACATAATACCTCTTTAACTTTCTGAACTCCAGGCATCATTGCAGTGAAGTGAATGTGACTCTGCTCTATCTCCTGGCCCACAGGTGCTCGGGGGTGCCCTACATACTGGGTACCTGGTTTTCCCCAGAAGGCAATCAGTATTTTTACAAGTTAAAGACAAATGAGGAAAATGCAGATATTTTCTTGTGCTGGAGAGATACCTTTCTGTGGAGAAACCAGGCCAGGAGTGGCTTTCAAACTCCCAAATCTGTTTTATGTGGTGTAGAAGAGATTGCTGTCATCACCCAGATGCAGGAAATACCAGTGCTGGGCTTATGGGGGACAAAGTCAACTCGACAATGGACTGAAAAGAAAAATAAACAATCCACCAACAATTTTTATAGCTTGGCTTGGTTTTTTTTTTCTTTTCCCTTGCTTTAACAGTAACATTCACCTTCATTTACCAGAGTTCTGTGAAACATCTGTATCAAGCCTTAAACTTGCTTGACCTTAGTTTGGGTTCAAGGTTCAATATGTTCCATGTGCAGGGATGATTTTACAAATCCGTGAGAGCTCTGACTCTCTGCAAACCTTTTCCCTGTCCCAGATTTGGCCTCTTTCTCGATAAATAAATCCAAGGACAACTTTCTCTCTCTGTCTTTCTTTCTCTGAAGATTGCTGCAGGGGTGCCCTGGGGGCTCGCAGGGTGTTACAGGGTTTAGGAATAAAGTTGCCTTAGACAGTGTAGTCAACCTGCCAGAACTGCCCCAGATGGAGTCTTTTATAACTTGAAGAACTGAATTTAAAGGCTTCATTTTGCAAAAAGTCCCCAAACAAATGCTGCAACTTTTATATAATTTAAAAATCTTTATTTCTTATCACATTTGTAAAGTTGAGGCAGATCTCTAAACGGCTCTGAGCAAGTCTCCTAGCTAAACAATTTATCTCCTTCAGCTGCCTGTGGGGTGCTTTAAAACTCCATAACAAATGGATAGGGTACAAAATTTGGGTGTTAAAGCACATGGTGGCAGGCAACCGAGGCTGGAAACAGAAATTAAGTGTTAGGAATTTGTTATGAGTTATAATGAGAAAACGATCATATAAATCTATTGCAAAGTAACTTCTATATGCAATTGCATACAAGTTCAATGGATATCTAAAGCAATACCTTTTACATTTATTATCTGAACAGATGGAGTCTGGGGGCAGGAGAATGAGAAAACATGCTTTGTTTTCAGTGACTTAGACACATCACCCCCACAGCATGAGAACCCCCCCCCTGCTGGGGTCCTGCATCTTGCTGCTTTTCCACCTAAGGTCTGCACGTGCTCGGCTGGGGGGCTGTGTTTCCTGACCAGGCAGGTCAGTGTGCAGGGAGAAGCACTCCTTTCCCCCAGGATGGTGTGGGATATTTCCTCTGGCTCATTGCAGCTAGTGCCGGGGGTGGGAGGTGCCATGTGAGTGGAAGTGTGGAGATGGGAGGCAGCTCTCTGCTCTGGTGTAAAACACCACTCTGCTCTGCAGCCAAACACAGTTTGGTTCAGACAAAAGAAAAAGTGAAGTGTCTTCACCTCTTACTTTCTAACTTATGTTTGAAGAATATGAATAGCAACAACATCATGCTTTTTGGTTTGCATGGTTTTTGTTTTGTTGGGGGTGGTTTTGGTTGGTTTGTGGTTTTTGGGTTTTTTGATTGCTTGTTTGTTTTCCAGTGTGTTGTCATCCATAGGTTCAAAGGCATTGTAAAGAGGGGAAGGCAGCATTATTGTAGCTCAGACAGCTGTGGTAACCTTGGGTGTGGAAGAGTGGCTTTTTTGGACCACATACAGGCATCTATCTATGTGGCATCTGAGAGAATCCTCCAGGCTTCTTCCAGACCCAACAGAGAGAAATGGGCAACTCTAGGTCACGACTCCTCTCTTCCTGACGTGGATATCTGTGTCAGGGGGAAAGTGTTTGTGCGTGTTTCCCTCCACTGATTATGGAGGAAGTCTGGGATGAATGACTGAGCTGGAGATGCTGAGGATGCTTAAAGTCAAGTTGATGATGTGTACATCATACAAAGCAGAAGCCTTTC
>JAOEGS010023020.1:0-20340 GCA_025447755.1 Corythornis vintsioides
GATCCTGCTCTGGCAGGGGGGTTGGACTAGATGATCTTCTAGCTCCCTTCCAACCCCTAATATCTATGATTCTATGACTAGCGCTATCAGACTGCAGCATGAGCAAGATGGTATTAGAAAGAAAAAATGCAAATAAAAGTACTAGGAAGATGTATGTACAAAGTAACAGACTATTGCACAGCTTTAATTCCGTGGCAAGAAAGTAATTACATACTTTATTAAAGCAAGGCAAAAATGGACCCACTGATGGATTTATATATTTTTTTTTTTTTTTGCTAAACTCCACTTTCTCTAAGTTAGACTCAATTTTTGATTAAACATACAATTTGCCAAAACACCAAAGACACTTAACATGTTGAAGTTTTCTATGAATCCCTTGGATATCATTTGACAAGTGATTAACCTCCCTACACATCAGTCCCTCCCTGAAAGACACCCCCAGAGCCTGATGAGCCCTTCAAGCTTTTCATCGATTTCTCCATTGGTTTTGAACTCTGCCTGGATCAACATTCAAATGACACATCCTGGAGTACCAGCCTGGAAATTGCTCTCCCCTCCTCGTCCTCATTACCAGCCAGGGAAGCAGATGCTTCCTCAGAGGAGCACTTCAAAGAACAACCAAGATGTTCAAAGTTACCCAGTGACTGCAGAACTTCAACCTCTGAAGGAGATCTGATTTTCTTGAGTTGCTTGGCAGCAGCAAGAAAAGCTCCAGTACTTATCTGGCCTGTAATTGAGAAGTTCCTTGTATCAGAAGCCACCTTTGAAAAAACTCAGCCTGGCTCAACTTCAGAGAGTCTCCCTGGTTCTCCTGGGATGCCCTGCATGACACCTTCCTTGCTTGCCTGCATACCCTGTGCCAGCCCCTGGCCAGAAGGCAGCTGGCCCACCCTGTCCTGACAAGATGCAGCTCCTCAAAAGCTGGGAAAGTAGTTGGGGACAATGTAAAAAAAACCTCAAACCTGGGACTGCAAAGTTTAAAGGTAGAAGAAATCAGCTGGGTGAAGCAGGACACAGCCCCAGTAGTGTCCACACATCAGGGCTGATCAGTGGCTTGTCAGACTGCAGCAAGCAGCAAACTCTATTGTGGGTACCTTGTTATATTTCAAAGCAAAAATCATGAAGTCAAAGAAATGGGATTTTTTTTTTGATCACTAAAATTGTTTCTATAAAAACAAGTTGAAAATGAGCATTTTAAAGATATTTTTTTTCAGATGAGTTTGGCCTTTGTTAAACAGCAGCTTAAACCTGCTATTTGCTACAGCCAGTAGTGGAAAACACAGAAGGCAAGGTGTGGGGAAAAAGGGAACAAAAGTTTCACTTAGAAGAGCAGATAAATGATGACAGAAAACCTGCTGCATTTATGAATGCTACAGCAAACCAGCTTTTACATCCTTGGTACCTTAGAAAAGGATATTGTGCAATGCTCTACTAAAAATACGCCTGACTCATTCTAAGATTGCACAGACAATATTCAAATGCTGTGGTCTCAGAGCCACCTCCCCGTGACGAGGTCAGAGATGCTCCTCCCCCTTCTCCCAAGTGCAGGGAGAGGATAAAGCCCACTGTGGCCAACTCATGTCTCAACCTTCCAAACCTGAGCAGCCTCTACCCAGCCCGTGTAAGAAGAGCCACTAGTGTAAGAACATTTGCACATCTTTAACACCACGGCATCTTCCGGTAGCCAGCCAGCATGAACAAACACAGGCTGGACATGGGACTGTAAGCAACCAGAGACTTAGGTTTCTATTTTTTTATCAGTAGTTTGGTTTCTTTGTTGGGCTCACCCAGGGAAAGCAGGCAGGCTTCTGATTAACCGCCCTTTCAGAGTTGCACTCAGCAGCAGAGTGCTGTGGTTGAAAGGGCTGTTGGTTTAACAGCTTCAATGTGAATTTCTAGGAAAAAAAATGAATATGCCTTTCTGCTTGTCAGTGCTGACACGAGCCTGTATTGCAGACCATGCTTGACCTAACAACACATTTCCATATGGATATTGCAATCATGTCTCTTGTTTTAATAGTAAAGTACTGTCACCTCACCACTACTAGGACATTTTACACAGAAGAAAACCCTTAATTACATTCTTAACATTACCTTTAGGCCAAATCATTTGTCAATACTTCTTCAGAGAGGACAGGCTTAAGCAGCTACCTGCAGACCCAATGAACTTCAGGAAAACTGCTTTCCATGCTGCCAACATCAAACGTCATTCCAACGGCACGTAACTGGCACCCGACAGGCCCGAGACACTTTTATTTGGTATGTTCATGGTCACAGCAGCCTGGCCAGCAGGGGCTGCAGCTCTCCCTTTGTTGTCCACATCCAGCAGAACTGAGCTGTCATCCTGCTGGTCTTCACCAAGGAACTGCCTTCACCCAGGACCCGGGAGTGCTGGAGCTGATCCTACAGGTACCAACATCACTGCGTTAGCCCAGACACAACTGTGGGGTCCCCAAAAGTCCTTTGTACTCACGAGGCAGCGTCTCAGAATCAGGCAGGGAGCCAGCCTCGTCCTTCCCCACATGCACGATGTTAGGAGCGCGTTGCACGGCTTAGACCAAGACAGGCAGCGACAAGAAAAGTAGTCTTTTATTTCAATTAATATTTCTTGGCATTAGGCAGATATTAAATAACACTGGAATGCACAAGACTATTAACGTATCGACAGCAAAAGGGAGGAGGTGTAGCCAAGTCAGGAACAGCAGTGCCAGTCACGTCACCTCAGGGCACTCAAAAGCCATTAACGCAGCGACCACCAGAAGGGACTCCACTGAGAAAAATGCAGTGAGGATGAACTCCTCTCAGGTCTTGTGTTAATACAGTAATGCTGGAACGACTGACAGTAAAAATGAACACATATTTGCATTCAGGAATTAAACAAAGTGAAATATCCACAGACTGCTAGTCATGCATTTCTTTTGGAACAGCGATTTGATAATGCATAAATATCACAAAAAAAAAAAACCAAACAATCTCCAAGATTTGAATAAATCACAGACGACTAGAAGAAACAAAGCTCCAATTCTATTTTATGCCTTAAATAGATGACCTAAATATTTAAATTTTACTTCACCATATATATATAATTTATATATATATTAAAAGAAAGTAAAGACCATTAGATAAGTGCAAGCAATTTTCCTCAAAAAGAAAATTGGAACCATGCCCAGGAAAGCTGCATTTTTTTTCTTTTTCCTTTTTTTTTCCTTTCAAACTTTCTACTCCATTCAGTCCACTTTTTTTTTTTTTTTTTTTTAACATAGTAATATCTGAAGCAAAATAAATTATCTACCATCTGCAGCACTGGTAACGGTCCTACCTAGCGTCTTCCGGGGAACTAGCGGGGCATCGCCCTCCTCACGGGCTGAGTGCAGCGGCGCCTCAGCAGCCGCCCGCGCTCTGCAGCTGCATGGAAACACCTTCAGCCACGGCCGGAGCGGGTGGGGATGTCGCGGGGGAGCAGGAGCGGAGCTGCCAAGGGGAGCTGCCCTGCAGTGGCGAGGGGAGCTGCCCCACAGTGGTGAGGGGAGCAGCCCCGCAGTGGTGAGGGGAGCTCGGGCTGCTCCGCTCGGGCATGCGCCCGGTCTGGCGATGGGTGCTGAGTGGAGGGAGGGGTGGGACAAGGCATCCGTTGGCGAGCAGAGCTGCAGGACACGAGCGAGGCTCTCCGCGCACCGTCCGCCTCCCTCAGAACTGGCTGGCGCTGCTGGGGTCGCACTGTAGCAACCGCACGATGGAGGGGTCGCTCTTGGCACCTTTGATGAACTCTTCCAGAGACAGCTTACCTGCATGCCAGGAAAAAACAAAGGGGGATTGGTTTTAGGAAGTTCCTCGCTGCTGTCGCCACCACCGCAGCTTAAAACAACCCTCCTCACAGAAACAACATACAGATATTTAATCTCTCACAAAGGCACTGAGAGGAATTTAGTGCAATGCAGAGCAGCTAAATCCTACTCAAGCCCTTAAGCCCAGATGCATTTTCTTTCTGAAAAACAATCTCGCATAATAATTGCTTTTTTAAAAAAAATCTAAAAAGACAGTGCCAAATATAAAAACAACTGATGTAACATCAGTTGGCAGCTTTTTGTTGAACCAGCCTATAAAAATTCCATGGCACCTGACCATGAGGTATGGTCCCTGAACACACGTGTGCTTTGAAGCTGATGCTTCTGTTACTGCAACATTTTACACCTAAATATCCCAAATCTCCCGCTTGGCCTCATTGTTTATTGTGACATTTAGGGACAAGCACTGATGGCTTGTCCTGCACCTACAAGGTCAGGCTGGATGGGGCTCTAAGAAACCTCATCTAGATGAAGATGTCCCTGCTTGTGACTCAATAACCTTTCAAGGCCCTTTCCAACCCAAAGCATTCCGTGACTGTGAGTCTACAAGCCACTTGATGTGTCCTGCTGGCTGTACAGGAACAGGACTCAGCTCACAGGGCAGCAAGAAAAGCCAATCTTGATGGAGCCACCAATTGCCACATGTCACTTCTGAGTGTTTGTGGCCTCTACACCTGTGGTGTGGTCCCGAGACACTGACTTGGACAGCCTGTAACAGCTCACAGGTCTGAAGGAGAGACCACGAGGACAGCCACCAGCCCTGGCATCCCTGGGCTCCAACAGTCCCCTGCCTATTCATAGGATAGGGGTGCCAGTGGAGATCCTACCGTCGTTGTTTGTGTCCATCTGTCTGAAGATCTTGTCTGTTCGCTTCTCGGGGGTGGATTCATCTTCTGGCATTTTCATTACTGATGAAACCATTTTGTAGATTGCCTGAGCATTAAGACAACAACAAAAAGATATGGGAATAACATGACCCAAATGATAAAGCATCAGCACCAAGACAAAGAATTTAAGCCTGTAGCAATAAAAAAAAAAGCAGCTGACTCTGTCAGGCAGCTGCAGGACTTTATAAACAAAAATCAAATAGGAATTTCTGACTGCAGCTTTTTTATTTGTCTTTCCTGTACTCATTTATGCTTCAAAAGCAGTTCCTGCATTGCTGTGTCAGTTTAACTGGAACTCAGGGTCTAGATTAATGCATGAGCAGGACTGAGCAAAAATACAAGAGGCAACAGTGTGCAATTCTCTTTTCTGCAGCTGGCCTCATGGCTCTCTGCTGTGTGTTGTATGGATTACAGGTGAATACAACTAGATAGGAAGAGGGGTTGCTTTTCTTTGTGGATGGGTAAGGAAATGCATTTTCAGACTGATGAGAATGTGAATAAAGACAAAACCTCTTTAGGATGTCTGCAATCCTAGTCCTCCTCCTAAATTATCCTCACCCATCCATGAAGACCAGCCACTGGGGCACTGGCTGAACGCATTACGTGTTGCCCAGTGCCCCTTGCAGTGCACTGGAGACATAATTCAGCTACAGGGCAGACTGCAAGCAGCTCATTTCAGAGGCTGAGCCCTGGCCAGTGCATAGGGCAGGGACACAGGGGGCTCTGCCCTATGTGATCCCTGGTACGGCCCATGGGCTCTGTGTCCCCAGCCTTCAGGAGATGAAGACATGCACAGCCTTTCATTTGGAGCTCACACTGACTCAGATTTAAAATCACAGAGTATTAATTTTGAGATAAATCAGGTCAGTAAAATTTGAATTTAGGGGGTTTTAACCCCTCAACACCCCATTAGGAAATTCCCAGGGAGAGCTGTTTGATTTTGGCCGCCTCTCAGGCTCTTTCCTCATTTGCAGCTTGTGGGTCCCACCGTGGCCCCAGTGCCCTTTTGGGGAGGCTCAGAAGCCTCCCTGGGGCAGACCAACCAGCACATCCCTCATCTCCAGCTGTCTCAGGGTAAAGCAGTACCAGCACCACGAATAAAACACAAACCCAGCGGGGCCAGTGCCTCACCTGCACTATTTCTAGCATTTCCCCACGGCTGATGTAGCCGTTGCCATCCAGGTCGTACATACTAAACGCCCACTTCAGCTTCTGCTCCAGCTTGCCCCGCGAGGTGACGCTCAGGGCGATGATGAATTCCCTGAAGTCGATGGTGCCGTCGCCGTTGGTGTCGAAGGTGCGGAAGACGTGCTCCGCGAACTTCGACGCGTCGCCGTAGGGGAAGAAATTGGCATATATTTTTTTGAACTCTTCCACAGTCAAATGGCCCGTTGGGCAATCTTTTAGGAAGCCCTTGTACCACTCCTGCAGCTCGTGGTCCGTGAACTCGGTGTTCTCGCGCAGGTCCTGGAGCACCTCGGGGCGCAGCTTGCTGTTCTGCTTCCCCATCCTCTTCTGGGTCCGCGGTCAGGGGCTGCAAAGGGAGAGAGCGTGTGCCTGAGCCCCTGTGCTGGAGAGGGTCCAGGGGCAGGCAGGGCCTGTGGGAATGCAAATCCTCCCTGGGGCAAGGGGAAAAAGGAGATGAAGTATGATATCAGTGGGAAAATACCTCATTTCATCTGGCCTCCTTTCTTCCCCTCTAGGCTCTCTCAGTTACTAGCATGCCACAGAAAGATAAAGCAAGGCAGTTTGGGAGTGACTACTTGGGAAATATTAACCCTTATTATTAATCCTTACTATTTGGGAAATAATAATCATTCTTTTATTTCTCTGCTACAATCTCACTCCTCTATCCTCTGTGGCTTGTGATGCCCAGGCCTGGATCCCAACTCGTGACCCACCCCAAGAGGCCGATCTGATGCGATGACCAGGCAGGAAGGGACAGCAGTGGCAATGACAAGTACAATTCATCTATTGCAAAGTGGAAGTAAGCAGGGACAAAGTGGAGTGCAGGAGGGGCAGGTGGCTTTATGACAGCTGTGTTTGCATCGTCCAGATGCTCTTCGAAACCCCTTGGCTTATGGAGCACATCCTCCCTCCTCCCGTGACAGCAGCACTGGCACACAAGGGACTTCGTCCTCTCCTGCCTCATCAGACAAGCAGAGAAAAGGGCTTTTTAAAGCAAAGTGTTCTGGCAAAGCAACTCCTTCCAGATTTACTGGGGTTTATGCTTTTATATAAGCTTATTCAGTAAATTCAGTATTCTCCAATGTGGGCAAAAGGGCATTTCAAGCTCAGGATATTATCAGGATTTCAAGAGGGGGCTGTTTTTGTCCCCTCCTTTGATAATGCCCATGCTGTGTGAGGGATGTGCAGGTGAGACTGCCCAGCAACAGGAAAGCTGCTTCAGTAAAATGAAAGAAGGTCAATCTGCACTTAGGAAACAACAGGAAAAAAAATATACCATTATATGTATTTCACTTTTATCTCTTTCAGGCTTTCATGGCTTCCTAGCAATACCAAACTGAACTGCCAAGCAAGAAGTTTAGCTCCCATCTCCTTCCCCTGACTCAAGAGGTTTATTGACAAGCTTTGCTCAGTCACACCCAAAGCTCTGTGACCACGCCAGCATAAAGGACATTTCTCTGTACAGCCTGTCATGCCCCTGTTAGGTTCACAGGATGGTGATGGATGGTGCAGGATGTAGGTTAGAACACACCAACACCAAACAGCTACTCGGAAACTGCAAGAGCTGAGCAACAAAGTGTGCACAGACCATTAAAAAAAACAACAGGGGCTAAGCACTTCCCAGAGAGTAAAAATCCCAGGCATGCATAAGAACCTAAAAAAAAAAAAAAAGTTAAAGGTCAGCAAAAAATAAGTTGGTCTACAGCAGAGAGATTTTCAGCAGCTGAATTTAAGCTCATTTTATTTGTATTCCACTTAGTCTCTGTGTTGCCTCAGCAATGTAAAAAATCCACATCGAGTTCTGTGGCTTAATGCTCAGACAAAAAGCAGCCAGCTGCTCATTAGTTCAATGCATCAGGCTTAACAGAAAACTGTGTTATCATTAGCACTTCTGTTTTCTAGAAAGGCCACCAGTGTTTCAGCTCCAAAGATGCTTTATTTTTCTGTCCATTCTATCACAGCATTCTCTGGCCCTTTCTATACCTCTGCTTGCTATTAACATGCAGGGATGCTACAGCTCCTGGTCCCTGCCAGCATCATCCCTAGGAGAGCACTGGCCTGCCCTCCAGTTAAACCACTAACTCCCAGCTGCTCCTGCTGTTTTCCATCTTCGAATCTCCCTTGGTCCAGATATTCATCTTTGTAATGCTGAGGGCAGACAACACATTCTGCTCTGCTGCAGTCATTTTGCAGAGCACAGAGGCTTGGAGCAAGTAATGGAGTGACTGTGGTCTTTTTTTTAAGAGCAGAAATTGCAAACACTCCATTTCTGTCCTTGGGTGAGGAGGTGCCTTTGAGTCCCTCAGTGAAACCTCTTGGTATCATGATGCGTGGCCCAAAAGCAGCCCCTGACTTGCTGCCAGCTGCCTCACACATCCCTGGGAGAGGGGAAGGAGGAACAGCAGAGCCAATTAATGCAGGAGATGGATTTTTAAGCAGAAATAAACTCTGCTTTAATCATGGGGAGGGTTGGGGGACACATGGTAGAACTTGCAGCTGGCAGTGAAAAGGGAGTTTGAAAAGGTTTAATGCCATTCCTCCCTGTGCCACTAATGCCTTCATTATTTCTGGTACCTTCAACACAGAGACCCCTAGACAACTGAGGTAAGATGTTCACTTCCATTTATTAGATTTTACTGCTCTACTAGGCGAGATACATCCTGTTATTTGGATGGATGCACATTTAATATCAGCTTCAAATGCTTTATATTCAAGCAGTCTTTGAATTCAACCAATTACAGGTCATTTCAACCCGTTCTCTCTTACATTGTTTTATAACAGAAAAGGAGAGTGCAATGCTCTGATCACAACCCTTTTTCACATGTGAACTTTCTGAAAGGCTTCATAATGTATTCAACTCAAATGTAACCCTGCAGTTGTTGTAACCAATCTGTTACAAATAATTAAATAACCAACATCAACATTAACATTAATTTATTAAAACCCATCTCAAAAAAAAAAAAGCCAGCTTCTATGTGAATTGTGATGCAGGTAGCTCCTCCAAAATGAAATGGCTAAATAACTCATTAATCATGACAGCAACCCCTGCTGCTGGAATCCAACTGACATTTCATTCAATTGCTGTAAAATGCTTTCATCAAATCACTTTCCAGAGGCTCAGCGACTGATTTAGCCACACGACCACTTGAAGGATGGCTGCTAATGGAAATCACAGGGAGTGGGTCTGGGATGCTCAGGTCAGTGCTGTGATTATGGCTGTGGGGTGGTTTTTTAATGAGCCTGTACCAGCCAAATCACTGACTGCAGTGGGTGTAAAGGCAAGGGAGGAGAGACACCCTGGCACCCAGCCCTGCACCAAGCAGTAAGCAGAGACCTGACTCCCAGCACTGCCTGCCTGGCCCTTGTTTCCCATCACACCAGGGTGACATCCAGGGAAGTGATGCCACATAAATCACAGCGAGGTCTGTCCCTGCTGAGGAGCAAAGCCCTCAGAGCACTCGATGCTATCATGGAAGGAACAAAATAATCACAGGAATGCCCTTGAGGTGATCAGACAAGGAAAAGCTTGGAAGTAAGCGCAGAGCAGTAGCCTTCACAAGCACATCAATGCTCATGAAAGCAATGCTCAGTCACACAAGGCTCAAAGGGGGTAAAACGCAGGTGCAGTTTTTTTCCCGTTTCAAACCAGAATTTGTATTCAAACTGCATGGTGCTGCTGCCTGCAATAAGCTACATATAGCCAGGATGGAAACCAAGACACCAGAGAACTCCTATCTCACTATATCCTCTGTCCTAGGCTCGCTAAAAATAAGCAGTAATCTCATAGCAAAAGCCTTTACTTGGCCTTTACTGAGGCCAAGGAGCACCCTTGCTGTGCAGCACTAGTGTGTAACTGGAGCTAACTCTGAAACAGATCAAGGAGCAGTTCCGGGTTTTTACCAATAGATGGACTGGTTGTCAGCATCCACACACAGGTATCTGAAATACCTGTAACAAAGCTCAGTGAATCCTACTTCGGCATGAACTCTGCAGGAAGATGCATCCATTCTCTGAGCTGGCAACACAGGAAGATGGAGAGCAACCAAGTTTTTTCACTGCAAACCTTCTGAAGGAAAAAACCTTTGAATTGAACTCCTGATAGTATCCTCTTAGTGCATCAGTTACAGCTGCAAAAGGAGGAATGAGTCCTTAGAGATGCACTTCCTACTGCAACCCCCCCTGGATACTGATTTAGTGTTAATAAAATGAGGAAGATTGATAAAATACCTGTCTGTAGGACAGCGCTGCTCTCCAGCAGAGAAAGACAGTACACAGGGAAACAGAATAAAGACCCTTTACATTATCTGAGCTATCTGCTTTGCAGGGGGAAATCTAGCACCATTTTCTCGCAGTGCTCACACACAAAAACGAGTGTCTGAAATCTGTTATGGTCCTGAAACTGTCACACAGTGTCTCTGGGACTGCAGGAGTCCAAAGCAAATGAACAACATAAGCCAGGCAGCAAATACTGCTCTAAACAGGTTCGAAATGCAAGAACCATGCCCACAGAGGTGGAAGATTTTTTTATTGTAACACCTAGAGCATCAGATCTGTCCCAGGTGCCTTTTGCCTTGGGGTGCAGAACAACAGGCAAAAGGATTCAGACCTTGTGAGCAGCACAGTGAGAAAGGCTTTGCTTGGGAACACTACATTACAAGAATGGTGGCCAAACACTGGTACAGGCTGCCCAGAGAAACGGAATTCTCCATCCTTGGAGATACTAAAAACCCAGCTGGATGTAGTCCTAGGCAACCCGTTCTAGCTAACCTTACCTGAATGGAAGGGGTGGATTGGATGATTCCAAAAGGTCCCTGCTAGCCTCAACCATTCTGTGAAACGGCCTCAATACCCTCTCTTTCCCAAGGCCAGGTGAAGATGAGAGCCCTGGGGCAATTCAGCAGCTGGGGTGTACTTTTAAGTCTGATCTTTGTATTAAAAAAACTAAAACCCAACACAAACCCCACAGGCAGTCAGAATGAAAACCTCAGTCACTAAAGATCTGTGCTGCCACGCTTCAAGAACACACCTCGGGGAAAAATGTTTTGGGGTCTGGTAGCACCAATGCTCCCCAACACCGCTGTAGTAAGAAGATTCCAGCTCCCACAGGCCAAGGTGCAGGAGGGAGATGGTTTCTGAGGTACCCCATCTAGCAACAAATGGCTAGTGGTAAGGAAAGATCAGAGAGCAAACAGGCTGCAGAATGAGTCTGTAACACCCTCTGGACCCCGCTTTGAGCAGGGCTGCTCCACAGGTCTGGGCTAACTGAGAGGGGAAATGTGCAATTACACGGGCCTGGGACAGATGATGAACTCTGCAGTAAAGAGCAGATTTTGTTAAATGTTTTAGCAGCCAGTAGCCTAAGCAACGAGTGTTGCAACAGAGCAGGCACAGGATATACAAAGAGGTTGCCATAGACATCTGGTCCTGCCTGCTAAACTCCTCTGAGTCCTTCCTGCCCCGCGGCAGAAGCGGCACCGAGGGACCAGCTCAGCAGCACCCGCCCCAGGTCCCAGCCTGCAGGCTCCAGAACTAGCCCAAAACCAAAACCAACCCCTTTGGTAAGGCCTGAAGCACAACAAAGAACATCTTCAGCTCTTGAAGCTTTAATAACAGAAGCAGCGAGACAAAAGAGAAGCCTCAATCAATAATGCTGCAAAATAATTCCAAGCCTGCAGAAACGCTGAGGGGTTTGAGATGAAGAGGGCTGGCTGCAAGGGGAGCTGAAGCACCTTCCTCTGGTGCCTCTGGGGCAACAGGAATGAAACCTGACAAGAACAAACCATACTGAATAAATAAAGGGCCTTTTATCATTTTTCACTTTCAGTGACCAACTACACTTGTATTTAAATAAGCAACATTAATTACTTGCAACAGATTTTCATGTTAAATCTTTTTCAGAAGCTTATTGATAGAAGTGGGTGAAGAGGAAGGACCACTCCCTGTATCACCCACATTTTCAGTTGCAGAGAACTCAGTGACAGTTCAGGTATGTAAAGGTGCAGTGAGTTGCTAACAGACCTCAAGCCACCTTACTGTGTAAGTTTACCCATAAACACGTACCCAGGAACTGTGTGGTCTTGAAAACACAATTCCACGTCTGGGATGAAAATCCATGACAGGTAACCATCTACCCTCAGCTCGCCAAAGGAAGATATAACGGCAAACCCTGCAAAGGGCTATGTGAGAAGAGTATTTCCAGACAGGCACATTAATTTCAGAATCAGCTGCAAGGGCTGAAACCCAAGAAATTCACTTACACTTCTCTGGATTGCTCCTGCCTATTGAAGTCACTTTACTCAGGATTATATTCCTGATTTTGAGGGGAAAATCAATTAGTCTCTGACACTGAACATCAAGGCATTAACCCAAGAGTCATCCTGCACTCCTACCACCAGCGTGCATCTGCAGATGGTTAACACCACCATCCAAGCTCGGCAGCCACCCCAAGGAGCCAGGGCACACCAGCAGCTGCTGCCACTGATCCCCATCATCACTCTGACAGCAAGGTGACATTCTGCAAAGAAACTAGAGCCATGCAACAACACCAAACATTTGTGAATTGCTGCTAATGAGGAAAAAATGAGACCTGTGTTGGAATCAGGAAAATGGCAGATCCTCGGGGAGCTCTCCACAGTGTTCTCCAGCTCTGGGAGGACAGCTGATTACTGCAAAGGGCAAATATTCCCAATGCAGTAAGATAAGCACAGAAATATTTTGTGTAAATTAGGAAATTGGGTTACTTTGGGTGGGAACAGATTGGGCAGTAATGCAGCTTGTGATTGCAGACAGGAAAAGAAAACCATGAGTGGATTTTCCTCATCTCCTCCCTTTGCCCCTTCCTTCTTTTTTTTTTTTTTTAAACCAAACCCAAGGGAGAAGCAGCCAGATCTATTTTGTCTTCAGTTGTAGTGCAAACTGGCAAGGCTTAAAAAAATTAATGATTCTGTTTACACAATATTCCAGAAAAAGGATAACATGTCAGCACAATGTCTTAGTGCACAAGGTCTTTTTCTGACCTTTTTCTTTTGTGCGTGAGGAAAAACCCCACATCATTTTCATGGAATATACTATTGTGATATATAATTTTAAATAACATTAAAGGCCTACAAGATAGGGGAATGTGCCAGATGTGAACTGGGAAATCAGAGAGTTTTCTTTGCCCTTCAAGGATGATCACTAATGATAGTAATCCATTTGTTTCACACCTTTATTTTTCTGTTTGTTGAATTTTAAAAATCACTGGAGTTAAAAAAAAAGCTAACCTGAAGTTTAACCTTTTTTTTTTTTTTTTTTTTTCCTTGCAGAGGTGTAAAAACCCTGTGAATTCAAAACTCTGTAAAAATGACTACATGAGAATAGCATCCCATCCATAAAGAAGGAACCTGGTTCTGCTGGATGCAGCAGTTCAGGCAGCAGATGACCCTACCTTGGTAGGAAATCAGCCCAAGCTATATGGGAGCTGAGGAAATTATTCAAGTCTTGGTGCAGGAGCCTGTACCATCCTAACAGGGACTTGTTTTTCACATTTATTTTCTAAATCAAGGAGCCAGAAGGGCAGAGGCCACCATCACATGCAGGAAAGCCATGTCCCAGCTCACACCATGGTCAAGAGCATCACAGAAAGAACATGGTGAGGTTCATGCTCACACTGGGGCACCCACAAACCTTTGTGTCCTGAGCATGCAGCACCCAACACTTTGTACTGAATTACAGCAAAATCTGTGCTGGGATGCAGACCCCTGTCTGTCCTCCTGGGGTGGCAAGGGCTGCCCTGGCTGGTGGCTGCCCACGGGTGATGCATGTGGGGGCACACGCAGGTGTTTGCCCAGGGCTGTGCCATGGTGGTGTGAGTTCCAGCTCTGATGGACACAGGGATGAGGGAGCTGCTGGCATTAGGTGGATCCTAAAAGTGATGTGCTGTTTTCTATACCTGTGGCAGAAACAAAAAGGATGCCCTTGCTTGTTCAGTGGTGATGAGACAGACCATCCCTCTGGCCACACATAATGCTCAGTGATGTGATATCCTCTCACCTCTTACTTCAGTTCCCATCATTAAATATGGGAGAAGATCTCCAGAAAACAGGAGGCATTTTATTATTTTATGACTAATTCTTACAAAACCAATAGAAAATGGGCAACACTCCACTGCTGAGCTACCAGGGACTGCTCTTGCTGGACTCCTCCAGCAGCTGAGGCCAAAGCAAGCCGAGGCTGATGCATCAGCTCCAGCCCATGTGCTAAGTACCTGCAACCTGCATTAATCCTGAACACTCAACAGTATGACTTGCTCTTAAGTGTGCTCACTATACATTATGCAGAAGGGCAATGTGACTGTTGCAGCAGAGTGCTCTGTACCAGAGACAGCTGCAGACCCCTGATCCAAACCCACAGTGACGTTTTTAGGGGCAGCACAACCACCCTATGCAAATCCTTCCTCTCCTCTGGTCTTCTGCACAGCATTCCACGCTCAAATGCAAATCACCTCAGAAGCAAGCCATGCCATCCACGCTCAAGGCATCACTTCTGTCATTAACCTCCCCACGGGGCTCCATCCCCAGCAATATCCACACCAAATGTGCTGTTCCAGCACTGCAGGTGAGGCTGCCTGGAGTCTCTGTCAGCAGGCTGAGCACGACAGCAAATGGAAAACCAAATCTTGCTGAATTTTACATTTCTATCTAAGTGATGCTTGTAGGGGCCAAATAGGTGCATTTTCCTCCTTAACTGGGTACAGTAACAGGAAGAAAATGTGATGGTTTTGAAGCAGCAGATGTAGGAAGAGTTGACCTCTACCTGAGACCACACATGGAGCACATCCCGTCCCATTGCCTTGGGGCTGCAGCAGTGAAGGTCTTGACTGGAAAAAGAGGTAGTGAGTGTCTTCTCTCAATAGCAATGCTGAAGGTGGACATTCATGGGGAGAAGGGAGAAGACCTACCACCTTATGGTCTCTCAGATGGCACTATCTTAATGAACATAGTTTTAATAAAGGCCAAAAAAACCTAAAAGGCACCTAATCAGTAAGATAACGTATCTGGTCAAGGATAGATAACTTCTTCTGGTTCTCATCATTCCAGGATACTGACCTCAGACACCTTTTGATCTTTTTATTTATTACTCTCATCTCTGATGAGCCCTAGGAACTATATACCCAGTCTGCTCCACTTCTAACAGCTGCAGACAATCCTACCGGACCCAACACTTCCACCAATTTTTGCATCCTTCACAAACCAAAATCCACACTAGCCACCAGGCTGTCTTTTTTTCCCCCCAGTCTTCTTGTCCCAAGGACAACTTATCTATTTTCGTGGGAAATTTCAGCCCCTTTTCTGCAGAAGGAGATGGTATCCTGTGTGAGAAGCCACGTCAACAAGACCTTTCCCAAGTGCAACGTTTGCATAACATCAACACAATAATTTATCATTTATTTTTTCCTCTTTAGAGGAACAGGAAAAAAGTGTTTAAAGGCTGTGGCAGTGGTTGAAAGGAGGGCTCTGCTGGTGCAGGATGGTGTGCTAACAAACTTTCTGAAGTCAGGCCTTCTCCTGGGGTGTGCTGACACCAGGTCTCAGCACACAACAGCGAGGCCACTTCCCTCGCCTTGAAGCCTGCAAGTGGCTTTTTGTTTGCAGCACGGCTCTTGAGAAGGAAAGGCCAGCAAAGTGCCACCTTCAGGGTCAGGGGAAGAAGGGATGGAGATGTCTGGAGTCACACTGGCATCGGAGAAGAGGTTCCTGCCAGACGAAGGTGAAGTTGCCTGTGCTCAGCTGAGGGCAGGCTGGACCACAGAGGCACCAGGTAGATCCTTTAGCTAATGCTCTGCTCTGGATGAGCCTCCCATTCAGTTCCTTCTCTCTCTCCTTCCTGAACACAGGTACAGTCCTGATGCTTAACCTTCCTGAGCTGTACCCAGCACAACAGGAATAGTCCCACACTTCCCACCATGCACTGAAGACAGGAGGCAATACTTCAAAAGCACTTCAGGCATTCACATTCTTGTGGTTAACATTAATTATTGGGTTTTTGTAAGCTTTCTGACCCTCTATCACAAAGATCACGACTCACCAGGCTTATTTTGAGACCCCCCTTATGTTTCACAACTAAAATGCAGCAGCAAGCATCAATCAGGCTCCCTAAGGAAGGTCGACTTCCACATTTCCTCTCTGCAGCACCCAAGTTCCCAGCTGAAGGAGGGGTGGTGGGGCAGGGAAGGCAGACTGGCAATTATACACCCCATATCCTAGCCCAGGACAGTGCTCTTTGGTGCTCTGGTGCTGAAACCTTCTACCCTGGGAGAGGAGAGCTGCAGCTGAGTGACTCCAGTGCACAAGCACTGTGCCCTAGCACGCTGGGCTTGGAGCCCCTCCAAGCAGGGTGGGACTGTAAGGAAGCAGACAAAGGCTTTGGATAGAGATCTGGGGCAGGAAGCGCTTCCTACTTCCGATATTCCACAGAAAGCACGGGGCTTTAAATAGCCCGTCCTGAGCTCTGCAGAACACCAGAAGAAAGTTCCATCTGGCTGGGACCTGGCTGAAGGCTCCTCTCGTGGGATGCAGCCACCCTGCTGTGGTTCCCACCACACTGGTGGGAAGGGGAAGGCTGGGCTGACCACAGTGCCACTGTGACCAGCACCATCCAGACAAAAACACCTGTGGAAAGCCCAGGACGGGGCTCTCAGCCTGCCCACAGAAAGTGCAATCAGACCTGTGCCCCCAAGAACATCCTCTGCTGAAAAAAGAAATCAAGAAGCTGCTTTTACACTTTTCAACACCACCTTCCTTGGCTCATGTGCTTACAAACCACAAAACACTGGAGCCAGGACAACCTGTAGGCTGGGCAACAGTGCTGATAAACAGCTGGCACTGATGAAAAAACCCAGCTCCTAAACAATACCAGTGGAATATTTACTTTGCTTGGATGTTGCAGAATCATACTCTAAATACAGCAGCAGGTATTTGCAGATGCACAGCACTGCATCAGTAAACTGTCCATTTTCATGTACATACCTCTCACCTGCCCTGTTCTCTGCCCTGGGCATCAGTCCACTACTACTGTTTGTAGTTTTCCAACCCATCCCTAGTGTTCTGGAGCCACTCTGGGTGGCTATTGAAAATTAGCTATTTACCCAATAAAGGAAGACCTTTGCTGTGCCAATGTTTTTTCAATCTCTATCTTGGAAATTCTCAAGGGTCTGGAAGATTTAATCATTGAAAATAAGGGAGAGAAGAAAGGCAACTATAGGTTTGGAAAATATCAGGCTATATAGCTTAAGAAGCCATGTAGGAAAAATATACTCCAAATTATACACGCAAGCCAAACATTTACAGGCAGGTCAGCAAGAACCGAGTTGTGCACACATTTCTGCTATGGTCTCTGCTAAGAAATGGCATTGATTTGAAATGGGATTGAACAAACAAACTTCACCTTCCTGGATGAAAAAAAGGAGTTCAGGAAGGGCTTTGCACAAAGCAATTACCCACCAGTTCGGAACAAATGTCTGTGGTTATGCCCTGCCAAGATAACCATCAAAGCTGCACCTGGACCCAAACTGCCGGAGATAAAGCTGTCAGCTCCTCCCCAGTTTTATACGGCAGCCAAAGAGTCAGAACTACTTCTCACAGCAATTATCTGTCAGGCTCTGGGTTTACTGGACAACAAAACGAGCTCAGTAAATGTACCCTTGTAAAACTCCTGGGTTATCTCTACTAATTCATCCTATGGCACTGCAGTGAGCACTCGACTGAGACAGCAGCATTGCTGGGATGAAATCAGACAAAGTGCCTTAGAAACAGCCTGTGTCAACACTGAATTCACAGCCAGGGTGAGAGGGGCAGCCCTGCCCGGGTGCCAGCCTGGGACAGCCAGAATGCTTCAATTTGGCTATTACAGGTTGTTTATCTTTTTCTTGTTGCTTCCAAGATGTATCATTGTCCTGTTCCTCAGCTTGGTCCTAATGGCTGCTACACAGAGCTATGCCAGGGTAGGTGCACCTTAATATATCTGCACTTCAAGGCAGTAAATACTCATTCTTTTCAGTGTCCTAAAGACAAGCTGCTCCTCTTGGAGATACCATGTTCAGGCCCTGATATGACAAATTACTCTCTTCCTGGGATTTATCCAAACAGCCACCCAGGATTTGCTCCCACCATTCCTGGGAGCTGGTCTTATTCCTCTACCAGCTCAAAATCACCTGATTTCCAGCCTGAATGTATTCAGTGCTGGTGACCACATTTGCTCTGGTCCCAGCACTGTCTCCTCTAGAAATTCCCATCTGCTGCACACACAGACAGAGCCATCACCGACAGAGCCATAGAATGCCAGGGGTTGGAAGGGACCTTGAAAGATCATCTAGTGCAACCCCCATTCCCCAGCCAGCCTTAGCTCTCCTGCCGTAACTGCCCAGGCTCTTCCTGCCCCTCTCAGACACAGGCTTTCCTTTCCCCACGTCACAGAAATCCTCCTCTGCTCTCAGAGCAGGACAGCTGCCCAGCTGGAAATGCACACACCACCCTGCACCAGGTCTCACCTCCACACCAAGTTTCTTTATCTGCACTGGGAACTCATCCAAGAGGGGATTTGTCTCTTCACCTTAATGTCTTGGGTCAATCTGTGTTCAGCCCTGCACAGGCTCTTCTTCACACTGTCAGATGAGCAGCTCCTCCCCCCTCAGAGACAGACCCCTGTGCTTCATGTCTTTCCTGGGACTGCCATGCCCAGGTTTACTCAGCTCACTCAGAGCCACATCAGTGACAAATGGCAGTGCTGTAGCATTAGACACCTGATCTGTGCACTCCTGAACGTGGAGCTTCAAAACACATCTGCCTAGAAAGTCTAATGGAAGAGATGTGAAGCTAAGTGGAAAAAACAATGTTAAGATGTCATCCAACACATTTCTGGAACATCTCCACATGTAAAAATCTAGTGGTGCAAGTCACACAATGATTTTCCACTTTCTTCTCCAGCTAAAATTGCTGGGCAATTGAGGAGTACTACTTCTATCACTTATGCACTGTGAGAACAGGGAACAACTGCATATTTGTTTTATAAACAAATCAGCAGGCTTGTACAAAACCAACCAAACACAAACAATCTAACCACAGCCCTAAGCGGGGGAGACCGCAGTCACTCTACTTGCTATTCAATAGGATCTGTGTACTAGAAAACATTGTCAGCACGGGCAGCTTCCACACAAATATATTAGTATTTTATCCAAAATAAAATAAAGGGTTTTTTTCCCCCTAAAGGGGGAGATTTAGCTCTGGTACATTAGAGTAATAGCTTGAACACCAGAAATGCCATTAGGCAGTTTACTCTGGAAATAAAAATCCCCCTTTAATACTGTAGTGAAAAAAGTGATAGAACATCCCCCTGAATGCCATGAGCAGGCTGCAACCCCTTGGAATACAGAAGGGCTCGGATCTGCCGTAGGGGCAGCTCAGCAAGCCCCTGTTCATGGACACATGCAAACACATGGTGCCTGCAGCCAGTGAGGTTTGCCACTGAGAAAGGCTCCTGGGCTTTGTTTCTGCCATCAAGAGAAGTGTCTAATGCTTTACCCCACAGGTGGGACCGTGGTGATCTAGCACATCTTCTCCTCTAGCTTCAAGCAGCACTCACACCAGAGCAACGCATCAGGAACCCCTGCAAACCAGAGAGGCACCCTGGACAGACAGGATGAGCCAGCAAGCAAATGGATGGGGAGAAACCATGCAGAAATACCCCGAATTTGCCACAGCTTTGGTCCGTGCCATCAGGGTGTTTGGGTGCACACTGGGCCACACGGATGGCTTTGGCCAGTTCAAATCTGCTCAGTCGGGCACTGCTGCCAACATGTGAGTTGTGAAAAAGCTTCAAACCACGTCTCAGCATGCCACTGAATGAAATGTGTGCATGCATAAATACCCCAGACTGACTTTTCCTATAAAAAGCAACTGTCTCTTAACTGCACCTGCTCTTTCCAGCAGGGAGGGAAGCTGCAGCAGCCTGTTTCTCCAGCCATGGGGGCTGCCAGGGGCACCAAGCACAGGCAACAGCTTATGACCACCTCAACAACAGAGCACCACTCTTTACCCACACAGAAGCCCATGGAAACACATCCCATTTCTTAACTCTGTTGCTGCAGGGAGCGTCTCCAAGCCTGCAGCTCTCAGAGAAAAGCACAGCATGCACATGCTCCACCCCACACTGTCTAACTCGAGCAGCCTGGTTTCATGCACCCCAACCATTCCTTTGCCAAAAGCACATCTGAGGTTGGTACATGTTAAAGTTACCCACCAGCAGTTTGTTGCTCCAGCTACGTGAGGCACATTGCATCTGCTGGCAGCTGCCCCAGTCCAAAAGCAGGATTCATAGATTCATAGATATTAGGAGTTGGAAGGGACCTAGAAGATCATCTAGTCCAACCCCCCTGCCACAGCAGG
>JAOEGS010023021.1:0-10703 GCA_025447755.1 Corythornis vintsioides
CAACGAGCCCTGCGTGCGGCAGTGCCCTGACTCCACCGTGCTGATCCAGCCACCTCCCTCCATGGTCACCTTGCCTGGGCCCATCCTCAGCTCCTTCCCACAGTCCAGCGTTGTTGGCTCAGCTGGAGCTCCCGGCGTTGGAGGGGGATACGGTGGCACTTTTGGATCCCGTGGGGGCTATGGAGGCCTTGGGGGCTATGGAGGCTACGGAGGTCTTGGTGGCTATGGAGGCTATGGAGGCCTTGGGGGCTATGGAGGCTATGGAGGCCTTGGGGGCTATGGAGGCTATGGAGGCCTTGGGGGCTATGGAGGCTATGGCCTTTGTGGGGGTTATGGTGGCTATGGGGGCTATGGATACGGCAACTGTGGGCCCTGCTAAGCCCAAGATATCCATCGAGATCACTACTTCATCTGCCCTCAGTCTCCACAAATAGCTCCTCTTGTCTTCTACCTCTGGCAGCAGAGCAAAGCTTTCAGCCCCTCTTTAAGCTGTGGCAAAACAGCTACTTGAACTTTGTGGTCCTTGCTCATCTACACAGAGTAAGCCTGCAGATCTTCAGCTGGAAGCTTTAGGGTTTCCAGCACTGCCTCCAGATGCTCCTCTCTGTCTGCTATACAAGGAGCATTGCTCCTCCTCAGATGAGAGTTCTAGCCTGCTCTGCTCAGCTGTGAGACTCCCCCAACCCATGATAGGACGAGCTGAATGTTTGGGTTGGAGTCCTGGCTTGTGCCTTGCTGCAGCCTTATGGTTTTTGTGCTTCCAATTCCTTGTTTCTGTGTTGTTTCATTTCCTGCTGTCACTGCCTATTGTATTTTCCATCCATATTAAAGAATCCGCATTGCATGAACCATTGATTTGGGTCTTAATTTGTTCTTTGGCTGTGTTTGAAATACATCTACAGATGACTTGATGTGGAATGTTAGATGGTATTTTATTTGCTATGAAGATTTGTGGATGCTCTGAATGTCTCAAAAGATTTTTGAATTGCAAGGTAGGGGAGTTACTATCAAAGTACTTCATTACAAATGAGAGATTTCAGTGATGAAATACCACTTTCTGTTTTGAGAGGTCTTTAGAGCAATGAAAACTAAACTGGTCATGTATTTCTTTCCCATTCGTACTTTGCACCCTGTTCCTAGGCGTCACTCATGATGACAGTAGTCATGATGATTGTAGGCCTGAGGAGGAAGACTTAGGGTTGCTGCTGTTGAGAAGCTCAACGTGAGCCAGTAATGTGTGAATGCAGCCCAGAAAGCCCCACCCGCATCCTGGACTACATCAAAAGAAGTGTGGTCAGCAGGTTGAAGGAGATGATTCTTCCCTTCTACTCTGCTCTCGTGAGACACAACCTGGAGAACCATGTCCAGCTCTGAAGCCCCCAAGAAAAGAAGGACATGGAACTGTTGATCTGGGGTCAGAGGAGTCAAAGGAGATTCTGGGAGGGCTGGGGGAGGTCAGCCTGGAGAAGGGAATACTACAGGGAGACCTTTCAGTATCTGAAGGGTGCTGCAGGAAAAATAAGGAGGGACTATTTACAAGAGCTTGTAGTGACAGGATGAAGGGTGATGGCTTCAAATGGGAAGGGGAGAGATTTAGATTAGAAATTAGGAAGAAGTTCTTCACTCTTAAGGGTAATGAGACACTGGCACAGGTTGCCCAGGGAAGTTGTGGATGGTTCATCACTGGATGTGATCAAGACATGGGGATTTGAGGAACCTGGTCTAGTGGGAGATGTCCCTGCTCATATCAGGGAGGGGTTGGAACTGGATGATCTTTACAGTCCCTTCCAACCCAAACCATTCTAGGATTCTATATATTAAAATGATAAGTGAAAGTAGAAAGAAATGAAAGCCAGAAGACATAATTTTATAGAGAAAATTTATTTGGAAAGATTCAGCTTTTCTTCAGTTTTGGAACAAAATTGTACAGAATACAAAGACCATCTTTCCTGGCGTTCAGTGAGGCTCTGGGTAATCACCAGGGTCGAAGTTATGCAGTCTATTTAAAAAAAAAAAAAAAAAAAAAAAGAAAAAAAGAAAAAAAAGAAGGAAAACAAATTTTTTTCTCCTTTAGTGCTGTCGCTGTGTGCAATTTCTAGCATCCTAAAGTCACCTCTCTAAGTTGAGTGCCAATAACATAACTGCAACAAGACAAAGCACAACATAAGCAGATGACTACGCTGGAAAGCCAGAGGATAACAGGTTTCAACTAAAGGCAGAAGGAGCCGATGCCTTTGGCAGGTGCTGAGCCTTGGCAGCTCTCATTCTTTCCAGCTGCAGCCAGGCAACACCCAGCCCTGGGGGGCTGCCGCTTATCAGCTCCACCCTCAATTTGCATCTTGAGTTGCCTTGGCTGCTGCTTTTAATTGCTGTGTGGAGAAGGCGGCTGGCTTTAGTACGTCCACCGTTTCCCGGAGCGGTAGGAGTTGCATGGATGCGTCCATTGGGAGGAGTAGGTGTAAGAATATTTCGGGGTGCATCGCGGTTCGGGGCGGGTGATGAGCTGAGGGGTGAGTTTCTCCACCGCCGCCTCCAGCCTCCCGGTCACCTCCGCGGGTGCTGCCGCTGGGGGCTCTGCCGCCGCCACCTCGGGGGGGTCGGAGGTTCCCACGACGGTTTGCTGCGGGTAGGTGGTGAGGATGGGACCCGGGAAGGTGACGACGACTGGTGGCGGGTAGATGATCACCCGGGAGTCCCCGCAGGTCACAACACACGGCTCGTTGCTGCTGCTGGCCAGAGGCTGGGGACACTTGGGCTCGCAGGGGTTGGCACACGCCAGCTGGTTGGATGTCATTGCCTGGCTCTGATTAGGGAGTGCCTGGAATTGAGTTGCAGAATTTAGAGAGGAAAAAGGAAAAAAAAAAAAAAGGATAAAAAAAAAATAATCCGATGTGCTTGGTTGTTGTCCTTTCTAAGCAGTCATTAGAGAGAGATAATTTGGTTAAATACAACAAATGAGCTCCTTGTATCTACCATCTTTTCCTTAGCCTGCACATCTTCATCCTTTCTCATTTGCTGCTTTCAACTTTTTGCTCTCCCTATTTCTCTTCCTCTGGGAGGAAAATTCTCATTCTTCCCCCCCTTTTCCCCCCCCCCCCCACCTCCAAAACAGGCTTCTTCTCTAAAACTTCCTGGTCCTTCGTAATATATCCTGGAGACAATTTAAGCTTGTTCCCACGGTATCTCCCTTCCTCCCACACGCAGCTTCTCAGGGCAGTGCCTACAGTCTGCATTTTATAGTTGGGGTGCAAGGGAGTCAGTGAGAAGGAAAAAAAATAATTCTCTTTTCAATAGTTTTTGAGTGTGGAATAATCTGTTTACCAGCTGGTTTAATTTCCTATATTATTTTGCTTGCATATTTCTGTTACTTTCAGTCACTGAAATGAAGTACAGAAAAATGAAAGACTAGGAATTATTAGTGTGTTAAAAATACTGGCTTAATAAGCAAGATGCAGACCTTAAAATACTTATATTGTGCTGATATTGTCAACCCAGATAAGAAAATTGCATCTTCAGCAAAGGTACACATATTTGAGGTACACAGATTAAACACATTTAATGTTAATTTCTTTATATTAAATCCTCATATGAAAGTAGCTTTGACCTTAAAAAAAAAATAAATCACTTAATCTCTGTAAAAGCATATTAAATACTATCAAAATTCTAATAGAAGTGAAATCTTCTTTGCACAGTTACTTTAATAGCATCTAATTGTCACTCGGTGCAGCTTGTTCTGACTCCAATTAAATTGGCTTAGGGTGGACAGATCATTAACATCAGTGCTGCATTTCTATAGCTGCACAGAACTAACTTCAAACAAGGATTTTGCTCCCATGGTTATCTACAAAACCTCCCCTTCTGACAGCTGCTGAAGCCCCTCATTACACCATATATGCAAAAGCAATACCAAAATCTGTTCTTAACTCTTATGAAAACTTTCCAGAGCCAAGAGATTGAAATTCCCAGTTAAATTAATTCCTAAATTTAACAGCTCAAAGCAGTCTTGAAAAACCCTTGATTTTTTTTTTTTATGCTTTATCCATTATAGAAAACACCTGTAGAAAGATGCTTAATAAAATCTCTCTCTCTGAATCTTTATGCAGGATTTAGCCCCAAATTTAACAAAAAATGCCTGAGTGGGTTGGAATGGACCTTCAAGATCATCTCATTCCACCTCTTCCCCCCCCATCCCTGCCAAGGCCATGGACACCTCCCTCTAGGTTTGTAAAGAAAAAATTAAACTCAAGATTTTTTATAGTTGTCGAATGAAACTTACTCAGTGTACCGGAGAGAACAAGTCAAGAGAAGTGGTTAGAAAAGCCTCATGGGTTGTGAGTATTTATACCCTTGCCTGGATTAAGTATTTATACCCTTGCCTGGATTGCCTGGAGGAGCTGAGACACCCTTTGTAAAGGGCCTTAATTAGTCGTGAAGCAAACTTTGTTGCATGGCCGACTCCTGGAGTTGCAGTAATTGTTTTGCTCTCCGTTTATGATTATCTCCAGCCAGTAAGGTAATAATGCAAAATGCAGATGGGAACTCGCAGGTTCTTTTCATCTTGAAACTTCCTGCTTTTGCTCCCCTGATTTCATTAAAGAATTAAAAATACCCAAGGAATTAATAAACTGCTGGTGGCTTTATCTTTGCTGAAAACACGACCGTGTGGGGAAGTCTTGGAGATGTCAGCAGCTCGCTGAGTCACAGCAGCACAAGGTTTATTTTCTTCATTGGAAATGCAAGCTAACATCTAATTTATTTTTTTTTTCTCCATGCCCAGATAGGTTTCTAGAAAGACAGGTCTTGGTTTTCATCTTGATATCATATTAATGAGGTTTACGGATGTGTCCTGAGGAACTATCTGGTGCAAAAAAACCCCTGAAATAGCGAAAGTATTGCAGAGTTATCCTTTAAATAAAAGTGAATTTCTCCAATTATGGAGCTTGAAATGAGTTGATTAAATGCTTTACATGTTTCATTCTGTATGAGGTCAGAGCTGTCTAAGCCCACGAGGATGATGTTACTATTAACATAAAAGAATTTCCATGTATGACCTAGGAAGAGATGTTTGTGAATGTCTTTGAAATCTCTTTTCCTGGTGTCTCCAGAATATTCCTGATAAGCTCCACAGCCCAGGGGACATTTAGGGGTGCCTCATAAAATAATTAATGCCATAAATGCATCATGGCATAAACACCCTGATGGTGGTGGCTTTAATTTATTTAAATGTGCTCCCTACAAACTTTCTCTCTGGAGGGAAGAGTGAGTGTGGAGAACTGGTTTCTGGGAAAATGAGTGTGCTGCACCCACAGGATGACAAGGTCCTCCTGGTGGCCTCTACCACTGGAGGGAGCCTCTGTGTCCATGGGAGTCTCCCACTGAGCACAGCACCTGAGCAGGGCAGAATTGGGTCCATCAGTGCTGGCTGGGGTAGGGTTCAGCCTGTTGGTATGTGCCATGGCAGAGGTAGCCTCAGGTTTTCATGCTTGGGTCTTAACAAGGTAAGATGTCCTCTATGTCAGAGGAGCTCACAATTCAGCTGAAAAGATAGTATAGATATTTATTTTTTCTTCTCCTTATGTTTTTCAATGTCCCTTTGTTCTAATTGTTGGGTAATTTCTAGCTGGAAGAGCTCTCCCATTCAAGGATGCATCCCAAACTTGTTATTTCAAAACAAACATCTTAAAGCAAGTATGAAATTCACCCCTACCAAAGGATTTTTATCTAAGTACTCTGGATTCTCCCACCAGGTAATCACTGGGGCACTCTGGAGATTCCTGACAGATCTAGGAACTGAATCCCAGCTGTGATATGAAGTTCTCACAATCCCTTAACTACAACAGAATGAATTTTCAATTTTTTTTTTCCCACAGTCTAGAATTTTTCATGTAGAATTATTTTTTTTCTCCCTGTTTTTGTCTTGTACTTCAGAGTGACTAACAAAGGTAATAAAGGCAATAAAGGGCAAAGAGTAATGCAGGCTGCATACACCACAATACAGAATGTTAATATTGTCAGTGCTTAATAACTTTAAATTGTTTTAGCAAATTAAATCCTTGTGTGAGGCAGGGAGAGCAGTAATGATGACTTGCCTAGCTAAGAGATGGTTTATGTGGTCAAACCAGTTTAACTTCAGAGCGCAGGAGTTTTGTTTGTAAAGCTGAGTCAGGAGGGCTTGCTAATGAAGAAATAATCAAAGGGAAATGCTTGGGGACGGATGCTCTGCTGATGCAGGGCTGCAGCATTCATTCTCTTCACTTCAAAGTGGCTCTGCTGGCTTACGTCACTCGAATGCAGATGGTATCAGCACAAATTCTGCCTGTTAGGTGAATGTGAGGTGTAGGTGCAGGTTGGTAGCAAGAGTTCATTACGTATTTGGGTGTAGATCCATCCTTTTTTGTACTATCAGAATCTTTGGCGTTCTGATTTTTGGACCGACTACAAGTGAAAGTTGAATAATTCCAAATTTGAGGTAGTGAATCAGCCTAATTAGGACAATGCCAGAAATTACCTTCATGTGTCTCCTTTAACGTGATAATATTGCCCAACGCCAGGCGTCACCTGCAGCTATTATCATAATACAGCTATTTGCATAGGCAATGTCTTAATGAGTGTTTGTGAAACCTTCTCAGTCCTCAGAACATTCCCATGGTATTTAATTATGCTGGGTGTTTCCAGAAACACCTCATAAATCCTCATTTAAGGCAGAAGCAGCATGATTTAGCAAAATTGCAGTTGCTGGGGGTGGGAAGCTATCCGTGGTCTGGGCGTATGGCAGGGTGAAGGGTGGTCTTCTCCAAGTGTATTTGCCAGCTCAAGAAAACAGAACCTTTTCTGAAAGTCTTTTGATAACATCTGGTGGGTAAAAAGGGGAAATCTTGGATGATAACCTCATGACATGTGCAGTTGCTGGCTGGTTTGGTGCTTTCCAGCCTTGTCAGGACCCCTTTCCCAGTTGTGAGGGGCTGGGGTTTGTCTCTTTGTCTTTACCAACACATTTCTAGGGTGTAGCAGACCACCAAAGAAACCCCAAACCCTAAAAGCAGAAGGGGAACCCAGACCTTGTATCTTTTGTTTGCTTCTAGGTGGGATGGAACTAGATTTTGATTATAGAAAAAAGATGAAAAGAGGTCAAAAAATTACCAGTTGGTGTGGTAAACTTGGAGGAAATAAATGTTGAAGGAGCACAGGAGGAAAGGGAGTGAGGGGAGCAGGGCTCACCATGTACTGTCCAGAACTGCACTGAAATGTATTGTAATACAAGAAAATCCAAATCCTGGCTTGTTCACAACAGGAAAGCAAATTAAATTATTGAAATAATGTAAAATGTGTTTGGAGTACACCTGGGTACATTCCCTCCCTGATCCCATTTTTGTTAATCCTGTTTCTTGTTGTATGGGTGGAAACCAGAGTGATGCAGAGAGGTTGAGAAGATGCTGAGTTAACTCTTTACTACGTGGCCTCCACAGCTCCCTCTGGTTGCCCCACATGACATTACACCACCTGCCTCAGTTTCCCTTTTAAGTCCTGGGTTTCTCTTCTCTTCTGCTTCCCAGGCACCCACCCAACTTTTCATTATGCAGCATCAGACAGCAGCAAACTCTATTCCTTGTCATGTGTAAGCCCTTGCCTTAGGAGAATTGTTATCTTTCTTTAATATGCAGATAATTACGGATGCTGAAGTTGCTGGTTGGCCTCCTAGAGATAGATAAGGAGGAGACCTGGCTGGGTTCTAACCGTGTACATCAGCTTTGTATTGACCTGTCATGTCACAATTGAAATGAAGGCTACATTGTGTTGGTTATGAAATAGCAGAAGGGATGGTCCCAGCTTGGGATCTTATCTCTGATCATCGGCCTGACCTGTCAAAGGGTGGAGAAGAAGCTGTTGTCACTGTTTATGTGACAGGAACAGATGCACAAAAGTAAAAGGTTGAACTGTCATTCCAGGTGAGTGCAGGTTAAGGAGAAAATGGAGCTGGGCTGTTTGTGGAGATGTATGGCAAGGGTGATGGGTGTAAACTGAAACGAGAGAGGTCCAGATTGATATGAGGAGGAGAAAAAAAGAAGAAAAATTGACTACAAAGGGGACCCTCAGCATCATGGTCTGAAGTCACAGAATCATACAATTCTTTTGGTTGGAAGAGACTTTTCAGAATGAGTCCAGCTGTTCCCCAGCACTGCCAGGGCAGCACTGCCCTGTGTCCCTCAGCTCCACAGCTCCAGGGGGCTTGGAAACCCCTCCAGGGGTCATGGGGACTCCACCCCTGCCCTGGGCAGCCCTGGAGGGGAAAAAATCGTTCCTCAGGTCCAACCTAAACCTCCCCTGACAAAATTTGAGGCAGGTTTCTCTTGTCCTGTCAGAGTGAATCCTGCCTCAAACAAGAGGTTGGATAAGAGACCTCAGAAAATGTTAGAAATGAAGAATGAGATCCTCAGCAGGTACCCATTGGCTTCATCCAAGCATCTCTTGTTTTCACTTGTGTTATCTAAAATGTAGGGTGCATATCTCTAAAGCTCAGTTATTTCTTAATGAGTAGCAAACACAAAATCAGTCTTGGCATATAAAAAAAAGGAGAGTTTTCAGTTGTGTGGCATCAGAGTTTGCTGAAGCACTGATGACTTGTGGTACTTTACTGTGGTGCCTGCAGAAAATATTTTACAGCCCTCACAAAGTTCTTTGAAGAGATTTGTGCTCAGCCTTCCCCAACTTATAGTTAATAAGTAATTCCCCGCCCTGGGGGAATCCCACACATTCATCTCAAATTTTAAAGGACAATTTATGGAATGGAAAGCAGAAGTTTATTTAATCAGGAACCAACCACAGGAATGTAAACAACTTCTGCAGAATGAATATAAAGTATTTCTAGCGATCTGTGGGTGTAGCAGCTCAATCTGATGTGAGTCATCCTGCATCCTCCCTCTGGCAGACTTCAGACCTGGGGTGGTTACAGGGTGAGAAGTGGTGTCCAGTGCACAGATCTCTGCTCCCATGTACCTGCCAGGGGGCAGGGGCTGACTTTTGTTGGAAACTGAAGCACTGGAAGCTCAAGAGCTAGAACTAATGATGGCTATATTAAGAAAGTATCATGAATTGAAGGCTGTATGCATGATTTGGAGTGATGTTATTACTCAATAGTAAGGACTCTGATAAGATGGTTTGGTTCAGCCCTGCTTTTAAGCTAGAGCAGGGTAGATATAGATTAGACATTAGGAAGAGTTCTTTACTAGAAGAGTTGTGAGACACTAGAATGGGTTTCCCAGAGAACTTGAGGACTTCCCTGAAGTGTTTAAGACCAGGCTGGATGAGATTCCTGCAACCTGGTCTAGTGGGAGGTGTTCCTGCCTGTGGCAGGGGAGCTGGAACTGAATGATCTAGAAGATCCCTTCTAACTCAAGCCATTCTATGAATCCTATTTGTTCATTCTGGTATTTTGTGTGAGAAAAGCAAAAACAAGTTTGAGTTGAGGATTTTGAACTTGCTCCTTTTAAATAACTATAGGGAGATGTTATTGCTTGCAAGTTCCTTCAGAGGGCAGACCAAAAACTTAGTATGCACAACATAAAAGAGGTTGTAAATAGAAGGAATGAGGACAAGAAGAATGTAAATAGTCTGAGTCCTGGTCCTGTGCATAGGAAAAGCTCTTTGAAACTGGAGAGGGAAAGAGAAGGACGTTGGGGATAATCTGTATTGGAAAGTCTGCTGCATGGGAAAGCTTTTGAAGTGATGAACTGTCCCTTTTTTCCTTCAAGGCTGCTTATCAGATACACTTGATGTAGATAAATAGCTACTTGGTAGTAAAGATCTGATCCCGGGACATCTAAATTGAGTTGCACGATGGTAACTTTGTAATAGGTACTTTTGCTGGTGTAAATCACTACAAAATGCTAAGGAAGTATTTTGAAACTCTTTCCTTGAGGACATTTGGAGGTTTCACAGTGAATGATTTTACCCTGGGTGACCCTCAGAGGCACTTCCCATGTTAGAGGTATTTAGGAGTGTAGATCTGATGAAATCAAATCCCAGGCTCTATGGGAACAGCACAGGGGAATAAAACAGACTTTTAATACACAGTCTGGACCCGAGTGATCCTTCCCCTTCTTGCAGACCACAACCATGCAGAGCTTCCCAGTGCTGCAGGTGCCTTTCCTCCTTCCCAGCACAGCTATTGCCCAGTGCTCTGGGCCACAGAACATATCCACAGCAACATTCCACATGGCACATACAAGCCAGGTCGTTTATGGCTATGTTGACCAACGTGGGCTTTGCACAAATCCTTGAGAAAGGAGAAAGGACAGAGGCCACCCTCTTGTTGAAGGCTTTGGGGCCAAATGAGTGAGGATCCTCTATCACAGACTCAAGGAGAAGCATCATGGCTAAATCTGTAGGACAGGTGTGGTGGTGGCAAAGAGCAGAGTGATTTTAGTGGTGGATGGTGGCTACTGGTGCTTGGCTTGATGGTCCAGTATTGAATAGACCACTACTGGAGCTAGACTGTTACAGGGGACAAATATTCAAATTACATTAATATCACATATTCATGCAGGAGGCATTTAAAAGACATGAAAAGAGATGTCTGGGTTTGTTACTTAAATGAGGACAGGGTTCCACTGTTTTGGGATTTGTCCACTGTACTTTAAAATGCACTGGATATGTGTGGAATGATTTGTTTAAAATAAAGAATACATATATTTTTATTTTTTTTT
>JAOEGS010023021.1:10803-22540 GCA_025447755.1 Corythornis vintsioides
TTTTAATTAAAAAATGCAAGCTAATAACAATTTCACCCAGGAAATGCCTCTCACAACCCTCATACACTTATTTCTAAAGTGTAGGTGTTGCTCAACATTCAGATGTCTAAATCAGCTTCATTTTGCAACACTCTGCACGTGTCTGAACATAATTAATGTTTACAGAGCATTCTGAAAGCTCTTGTTTGTTCTTACTGAAAAGATCCTACAAAAGCCATCTGAGGTTGGGTTTGATTTTTGGAAAAAAAAAAATTGCAAGTTTAATTTGTGAACTCGAAGAACTTGAGTAGATCAGTGTGGAGAAAATATCTGGGGGGATGGTTTCTGTGGGAAACCTGGTACTCTGGAAATTACAGTGGGGAAAAGGGCTCTGCTTTAAAATCTTGGGAGGCAGCAGCTTTTGTCTCTACATCAATGTTCACACCTTTAAGATAATTTTTCATGGATTAACTGCTACAAGCCCAGATAAAAACAAGCCACTTATTTGTCCTTTTTTATAAGAAAAAATTATGCTTTTAAAGCACAAAATAATGGGGGGGGGGAATGATTGACCCTTCCAAGTCACACAGATAATTAAAAGCAGAACCTCTCCTGGACCTGTGGTGCCTCTTGGAGGGAACAAAAGCACATTAATTCTCAGTCTAATAACTAATTAGTCCTTACTATTACTGTAAGTTGGCCAATATATGCATGTATTTGTGTTGCACGTATCCACATTGCAAGTTCTTGTGCAAGTTGTCCCAAGGAAGTGACCCAAAGAGAGGGATCTGGTGTCCTACTGCATCCTGTAATTACTTGGTCCATGTATGTTGGGGTTTTTTTGTTTGCTTAGTTGCTTTCTCCCCCCCTATTTTTGGGGAATAACCTTGTGAATAGGCTGGGAATTTGTTTTAGGTCTTTGAACCTATTGGGTGGTGATATAGTTAATGCTGCCATGGGTGTCAAGCCTCAGCAAGGTGACAATGCCACTTCCAGGGGGTCTTGCCAAGGTTGAAAAATCAAGTATAGAGAGAGAGGGGGGAGAAAAAAAGAGGAAAACCCAAAGCTGTGTGCTGTATGGTTATATTTAATGGGAATGAGAAGCTGAATATACATGCACAATATTAGGTGGATAGGATATAAGCAGAAGAGTTCCAGGACTTCGTGAGGGTCTGCAATGAATCTCCAATTCCATGGTTTTGCATAGATTGCTCTTCTTTGATCAGAAGTATTTTACAAAGGGCATCTGCTATGAGGATTGCTTGAAGATTTGTTGTTTTGGCTTTTCTTTTTTTGCCCTGGCTTGCATCAGATGAGATAGAGGCAGAAAAATCAGCAGGGAAACCATCACATCATGGATCAAAGCAGAAATAAAGCACAAGAAAGACTTGCAAATGCCTAATTTTAAGAAATGCCAAGAAGAGCTGATAGATTTGTTTTGCTTTTTTTTTTTAATGGTAATTGCTGGTTCAGCAAAATCTGAGAATTTCATTTTGGAACCCAAGATTTTCAGTTACAGAATTCTGAAATATTTTATGCTTTTTATTTTGAGACAAATTGATAATAGAAAGTCCATGTTGGCAGAAAAATTTACATTTATTGAGAGAGACATTTTTATCGAACCGAAAATAGATATTTGAAAATCTTGTTTCTTCGAAAATGATTCTTACTCTTTTTTAAATTTCATCCTAATTTTGAATAAGTGAAATTTCAATTTCTCGTGGTTTGGCAATTCTAGTCCTCATGCAGGTTTAGTACCAGGAAACCATACTGACTCTACGGGGAACTATGGGAGCTCAGCACTTCTACCATCCATTATCCATAAACTTAGTCGTGATCTGACTGTTCAGTTCTGCTTTCCATGGATATCCACGTTGGATTTAGGCTGGTCTGAAAGTTCTACAACATAATTGTTTGGGCATGTGAGGAGTAAAAGAATTAAAGTTTCCTGCATCATGACATGGTAACGCTGAGTTACACGCTGTCCCAGAACCACATACATCCCTAAACCCATGAGATCCCCCGGAGCAGAGTAAGTTTCTGTTATTGAACAGTGCAGTAGTTCCCACTAGGCTTTGCTGGGGGAAAGTGGTGAGGGTTGGACCAGGATAGATGACAGAATATGGTGGCGAGTTGGGTTCCACTATGTCCACGATTGTGTCGGGGTATTTGATGACACAGGTCTCACTGGAGGTGAGGGTAAAGGGCTTGGGGCACAAAGCCCCCGATGGCAGGCAGCACTCGTTGTAGGGAGACATCTGAGAGATCCCGACCTGAAACAGGAGTAGGGGAGGGAGAGAAAACACTTGTTAGTCCAGCAAAAAGTTTCTATGGTAGACATCCAGGTTTTGGGAAGACAGGAGCATGTGCTGGGTATTGGGGTTACTGACAAAAGGGGAAATCACAAGGTGCAAATAGTTCAGCTGAGAGTTGAGTGTTTGTCCAGTTTCCTTTTCCCATCCTGTAACCCTTCTCCTTCCTAAATGAACCTTTTTCTTCCTAAATGAACCTTTTGAACTTTGTTGTTTCAATATTTGATGGCATTTTCACCTCTATTTCCACCCTGAAATGCTCTTCTCCCGTCACTTCTCTTCCTACCAGAATTCTTCTGTGGGTTGTGGTGCTGTCACTCCTCTGCTGAAAAACCCCAACTCAACTTCATGCTTTAAATATCGATTTTAATGCTCACACTGCTGGCAAACTCAAAAGACAGGGGTGAAATTAATTGCCTTATCTTGCCTGATTAGAAGTAGAACAGTAGGATGTGGGATGGAGATCCACCCATCTTTTATTAGTCTCATTATATATAACCAGGATCACAGGATCTTTTATCTGAAATCACACAGCTCCTTAAAACTGTGCCCAATATCAAGGCCAAATTTTCCTGGGCATTGTATAATTATCAGGCTGTCATTGCCCTGAATTGTGCCCACACTAATTAGGCAAGACAAACAGACTGAGGGAGAAGGGATAATTTTCTTGATCAGTGTGAAATTGATGTGGCAGAGATTCAGGGCTGGCATAAAGAACAGGCTTGAACTGATTTGCCAAAGTGAATCCCCACATTTACCCCAGGAAAAGACAAAACTCAGGGGAAATATCTTGTGCCTCCATTGAAATAATCTCATTTTTTCCAACAGCCATCATTGCCTTCTCCAATCCTTAAAGCTGCATCTTCAATTTTTTTCTGACTGACCTTGAGCCTTTGACTTAAAGGTTAGAAAAAGGCAACAATGGAATATTTTGCCAGCCAAAGAGCTAGATCTAAAATGTCTGGTTTTGTGTTTGGAAAAAAAAAAAGCTCCCACAGTCTAAAGGGAGAGATCCTCCAGTGGTCCAATGTAGACAACCAGTTTCTCAAAGCTCATCTTAGTACTGGTGAAGACAGATTAAGAAGGAGCACTTGTCCTTCTACATCTGGGATTCAACTCTATAAATATATTTTAAACAAAACCATATTAAATTGGCTTTTTAGTATGAAAAAAATCTGAGTTCCAGTCTCTGTAGGACTTGGAAAACATCTCGGAGAAGCTCTCTAGCTGTCAAAAGACACCGTAGCTTCCTTGAAGACAGGTGAGGGTGAGAACATCATACAAGAAATAATTTTTTTATAATGAGGATTTCTTTAATGAAACCCAGTTTTTATCATATGAAAGAAGCTTGCCAGTATGAAATTATTGAGACGCTTTTTAGAGTTCTGAGGGAGTTTAAATGGTCTAAATGAACTGCTGCCTTGAACACCAAGCTAGTTTGCAAATGCCACCTTTCACCTCCTAAAGTCTCAAACTTCAAATGACTTAACCATACGACAACAGAAAGGATCTTTCTGGAACAAAACAATGCCCCCATGACATTTCTTAAGTTTAACTTATTTGTTAATATTTAGATAGCAATAAGTAATTGATTCAAAATTGACTTACCCCGATCACCAAGGAGAAGAGTTTAAGAAAAGTGATTAGGAAGGTTCTACGTAGCAAATGCTTTTATACACTTAGTCAAATTGCCTGGAGGATGTGACACCCTCTTTGCATGAAGTCTTAATTAGTTGCAAAACAAACTTTGCTGCATGCATAACTTCTGCAAGTAATGAAACTGTTTTGCTCGCTGTTTGTGTTTGCTTGCTGCTGGGTCTTCACATAGTGTGCTGAGTACATGCTACACCCCACAGGCAGGATTCAATTGAATGTTTCATGGGTCAAAAAGAACTTGATCCACTTCACAAACCACATTTCAGTTATATCGTGAGTTGAGCGAGCTGCTTTTTTTATTTAATTTGCATTTATTCCCTTGCCCCCTCCTCAAATTCAGTCTGTGAAATTCCAGGGAGTAGCTGTAGCACCATTTACTGTCAAGGAATAGGATTTTACATTCACTTCCCAAATCTGACTTCTTCAGTGTGGAAAAAGAGATTTTTCCTCCCAAATGCCTTATGGGACACTGAATGTGTTACAACTGTTACCCTACTCAGGGGATATTCTTAGGTGAGGAGAATTGGCTAAAATGGTAGCCACTTTGCCAATGAGACTGGTCACCTCCGGGTAGGACTGATTCCTCCTGAGAGAGCTCCACGTTATCTAACAACACCCACTTCAGCCTTTTCAGATGGCTCTGGTGTGGGGTTTCAGTGGAGTGTGTGCATTTCTTTCAGCTCTCTTTGCAGGGTTTGACCATGTCGCAATTAAATGCAGGTAGATGCCACCCACGGTTGGGTTTTTTTCTGCCACTGACTCAATGAAGTCACAGAGCTGTCTTGTTGGCTTTGGTTTGTTGTTTTTTTTTTTTGTTGGTTGGTTGGTTTCTGTTTTGTTTGTTTGGGGTTTGTTTTTTTCTTTTTCACAGCTTTTTGACCGGCTTAAAAAGGACAATATTATGGGAAAAGGAAGGTTGCCATGGACTGCTCTGAAATTGAGGTTTCCATCCAGGCTGTGCTTTGTTGTTTTTTTTATTTGGTTTGGTTTTTTTTGTGACAGCACTAAACTGGAGAGTGGGAAGTCGAAAAATACCCAAGAAATAACTTTATCCTCATGAGAACACAAATAAGACATACATTTAATGTAAGACTGCAAAGAAGTGGAGAATATGGGGGGCTGTCAATTTGTCAAGACTTATGAATGACCCAGAAACATGGATTTTAAAATGTGTTTGTAAGCACTTGAAAGAGGAAATCAATATGGCAGAAATAACATATTAAAGGGGAGGGAAATCAGGATTCGTGTGGAAACAGATCTCTGCAAAAGCCACCACTTAGTGCAACCAGGAGATTTTTGGTGTAACAGTTGCCTGAAGTGTCAGCTCATCTATCATTTTTTTTAATACACTAGAGTTATTCTTAATTAATCTTCCTGTAATACTAGGGGTAGGGATCACTTATATCTTTGGGGATGCACTTTAAAAAGTACTTACATCTTTGGGGATGCATCATTTTTTTAATACACTAGAGTTATTCTTAATTAATCCTACTGTAATGCCAGGTGTAGGGATCACTTGCATGTTTGGGGATGCACTTAAAAAGTACAATAGAAGTTGCTGTGTTGCATTAGCAAAGTGCTTTATCTGCATAAATGACTTGGAACAGCTCTGAAATCTTTTGTTCTGTTCACAAGTTCCTGTAAATGCTTTTGCCTTAGGACCCCTGCTAACGTGCTCCCAAGCTACGATAATTTAGGATATGAAGGAAAACTAAATAATAATTAGGAACAAAGGAATCCTTCCTCCTAGCTCCCAAGGTGATGGGAGGCATGTCCTCTTCCCAGCACCACACAACGGCCGCCCTTTACTTTGAATAGAAACCTTGTGAAAGAGAAATTAGAGTTTTTGATAGGCTTTGACATGAGGCTCCAGGGGCTGATGGTTGCTTGCAGTCAGAAGAGTTTAGTGCAGAACTAAAAGGCTTTCTGGGAATGGAGTAACTAAGAAGAGTGACTCAGATGAGAAGACTCCAGTGAGGACTTTTCAGGATGGAAGGTGCTGTTGCCACTTTATCCAGATCCAAGGGGGATCCCTAAAGGCTCCTTCTTTAAGGGACAGAGAAGCAACTGATGCACTGAAGAACATAAAGATCTAAGTCTGAAATTCAGGATTTGTCCTCTTTTCACAGCCCCTTGTGTCACAGTGTGTTGTGGGACTTCTTTTCCTTGAGAGTTTTACTCTCTTTGCAGTTTTGGGCACTACATAAAATGCCAACTCGAGCTTCCCTCACAGCTTAATTTTTCATTGCCTTTGGCACGTTTTAATTCTAGTTATTATCTGGGTTTAAGAGTGAAGCACAGAGGCTAAATGAATTGTCAGAGGTCACTTGGTGAGCAAATGGAACAGCCTGGAGTAAAAGAGGCTTTCCTCATTGCCATTTATCATATTATTTATAATTTGAATTCCAGCAGCTCTTTGAAGTCTTAACTGAGATTGCATTGGATCAGGCAAACAAAGGGCAAGTCCCCACACAGGACAGTGAGCATTGGAACTGATTAGACCTGAGAAACAAAAGGAGGGATCACTATCTCTTTTCCAAATGCAGCCTTAATGCCTGGGGATTAAGGGAGGGGCCACCAGTATGGAAAAGCACAGGGAGTACTCTTTCATATGTCCTGAAATGACTTTTTCAGTTCATCAGAGGAAAATTGTGGCAGGCAGGATGTAAACACAGATTTGGGTTTTGATAAATGACTTCATTTGGAGACTGTTCATTGCATTCACTTTTTCCCAGTGCTGTTTCCACAATAACCTGAAGATTTGGGGTAACAACTTGAGAGTGTGTTAAAGATCTGAAAATGAATCTCAAGTGTTCAAAGGGATTAGAAATCCTCATGTCGTGTAGATCCAATTGGGCTGAACAAAACACAGCAACTCATCAGAGTTAGAAATTCTCCAAATGTGCTTCTCCTCCTTAGAAGGAGTGAACATTGATGAGTTTTAATTTATTTTTGAAATGATTTTTTAAAAACCTTTTTCTCTGTCCACATAGAGAAAACAGTGCCAAGTTTTTCAGAGCCGTTTAAAGTGCTTAACACACCATCCCTAGTTAAAATCTATGGCTTCATTTATGTATTTTGAAACCTAGGCAGTTACTTAAGAAATCTGCACTTACCAAAGCCTGCAAATTACTGACTATGGAGTAATGATCTTTGTTTAAAAAATAGACTACCCTTTAAATGAAAATCCTATATCAAAAATCATCCCTTAGGTAATGGTTGGTTACCAGGGAGAAATTGTCTCAATGTGGATTTATTTGCTTTTCTGAACATTCAAGAAGGGAAAAATAAAAAGAAATGGGAGGCCTGTGTTGTGGGAAGGTTCTTAAATGAATTGAAATATTAAAGAAGCCTTTTTTGTCTGACAAATTCTAATTAATATTGTTTTTTCCCAAGATTAATTTTATTTTTTTTCCAAGAGTCAGTTCTGCATTTTGTCTGCATGTGTCAGAGCAGTTCTGATTGGACACTTTCTGATCTTTCCATTCTGCTCTCTTTCTTTCATGAGAGATGTTCAAGAGACTGATCCTTTCCTCAGATCCTTCTCCTGACTCCTCAAAAAGGCCTCCGAGTCTTTATTAAGGTGGTTGTGTCCTCCCAGTATCTGAAGGGGGCCAATAAGAAAGCTGGGGAGGGACTTTGTAGTGATGGGACAAGGGGTGATGGCTTCAAAGTGGAAGAGGATTTAGACTGGAAATGAGGAAGAAGCTCTTCATTCTGAGAGTGTTGAGACCTTGGCACAGGTTGCTGAGGGAAGCTGGGGATGCTCCATCCCTGGATGTGTTCAAGCCCAGGCTTCCATACGGAACTAGAGAACGTCCATTACTAACCTTGACACACATTTCAGGGTGACTTTACCTCTGTTTTAAACCACTGCCATCATTTTGGATGCTTAAAATATGATAATAAGTGTTTTGCATGGATAAATAATTAATGAGAGTTTGTGAAGTGCTTTGAAATCCTTTAATCTGGAACTACTGCAGGCTGTTCCCAGTGACTGGCATTGCTTTGGGATCTTTACAAAGACTTCTGCTTTATAGGAGTAATTTAGATGAGGACCACTGATCAGAGGAATTAATAAAAAAATTAAAAAAGAAGAAAATAAAATAGTAACAACTAAGAAAACAAAATGGTTTTCAGGGAAGGGTGGTGGAGCATGAATGTTCTTTATACTGAAATATCCCAGAGAAGGTGAGATGGTCCCTCAGCAGTCACCCCAAACTGTAAAGGGTGAGTGGGATTTAATAAAAATGTGTAGGGTTAAAAAAAAAAAAAAAAGATATGGTGAGGCCAGGAATCATGACCTGATTACGGGCTAATTACTGGAATGACTTATGTGACTTTGATTTGTTTATCTTGTAATTACTCAACTTGTGGGTGACTGAAGCCAATACTGCATTTTAATGGTAATAACACAGTGCTCTGTGCATACAAATCATTAATGAATACCCGTGATATGACATTTGATCCAAGGAGGACGCTGAGCTTCCTGATAAGCTTTATTGCCCCAGGGATCCTCCAACACACCTCATCATTTACAAGGGACTGCCAGAGGAAGGGGGAAAAGATTGTGCTGCTCTATCAGAGAAGAGACCAGGTAGCAGGTAAACAACTCCAGGGAGGAAATCTGTCTGTAGGGAAGGGCAGCTCTTGGGCTGCACAAGACACTTGCCCTGACTCGCTCGTCCTGGGGTCTGCCAGCTGCAGCTTTTGACACAACAGCCCCAAGATGAGGGATGTGGGGACAAAAGAAAGTCTTTGCCCTCCTTGGTGGCTGCATCTTTCCAGCCAGGTTCTTACTGGCAGACACTTTAGTTGGGTTTCATGCCCAAATATGCATCGCAGGGACCAAGCAAAGCTTGAATGCAGAATGGCACTTCATCTACCTGAAAGGGTTTGGGTGGCTTTGCTAAAGAATAAGAAATAAAATGTCAATTTCTGCTTTACAAAATGTCATTTTTTGCCTTGACAGCACATTAAAATAGAAACAAATAGACTATACAAGGGTTTTCGGTGCAATAAAGTCTCAGACCCTTCCTGGTCTAGCCTGAAGGAGCCTCCTGGCAGTGGGGTCACTGGATGTGGTTTTTCACTATGGATCTTGAGTAGATTTATGGCTGTAGATCTGCTGGTAGGAAACTTACTCTTTTCCTACTACAGCTGAGAAAAATATATTTCACTGAGAAGGACATGCTGTGAAAGGGAGAGAAGCAAGAATATAGAATTTATATGAACCTTTGGGGGTTTGGTTTTTTGTGGTTTTTTGGTGGGGTTTTGTGGTTGGGTTGGGTTTTTTTTGTGGTGACAGCGGGGACAGGCACAGAGCTTGTGGCAGCAGATTAATGTTTGAGAAAGTAAGTGTTTCATGTTGGTGATTTAAAAACCCCAAACCCATATTCCAACTTTATTTCGTGGCCCAGTGCTGCTGCATTATGTAGTCATAAGAATTTAGGGTAGCTGTGGATCTGCTCCAGAAGTTTTGTAAAAGGTTGTTATTATTATGACACAGGCAAAACTACTTTTTGATGAAAAAATTAATGACCCTGGTTTCTGAAGCTATTAACTATTGCCTGCTTAGGGAGGAACTATGACTCTCAAATTCAAAATGATGCTATTATCCAAGTGACAAAACTATGTCAGGCACTTGCAGTATTTGCATAGGATATACTCTTTTTATGTCTCAAGCAATAATGAATATTTGGGCCTAACTTTGAAGTTCTTTCCTTTTAAGAAGCCCAAGGAGAAGCTTCAATATTATAGAGCCCTAAGGAACTGCAGACAGACACACCTCAGTGGCTTCTGAATGTGGAAGGGAGGTAATGAAAGATGGAGATTCTGATATTGCTAGGTAGAAAACATTAAGTGAAATGTGCTTTTTTTTTTTTTTTTTTTAATGAAAGAGTATTTTATAAAAACCTTTCCACTAATCCTGGAATTGATTGCTTATTCCACCTCAATGATTGCTACAGGATGGGATGCAGCCCTAAGGAATTTGGGTTGTCTCTGAACCAAATTCTTAAAGTAATAGAAATAAAATCACAGATCTGGGTGTGGTGTTTTGTAGGAACTCTGCTGGGTGGTTAAATTTAGCCCTTCACAATTTAATTCCATTTTTGTTGTATTCATGATATATTCGACTCTATTTTAATGAACAAAATGTAATATTTCTCTCTTCAGAAATGTTTCATACAATCCTGTAAAAATTTAAGCTTCAGACATTCTTCTATTTTCTTCCTCTGGTCAGCCAAAATTGGCAATTATTTGAATTTAGTATGAGTGATTGCTTGATACACCACCTGAATGAAGCCTTTGGTTTGCTGTGTTTGGCTTATGGTAATAAATCAGCTGAAAGTATGTGTTCAAGCAATTGCCTGGGTGCCTTCTTCTCATGTGGTCTCAATTGCTTTAATTTCTTTCTTACAACAGAGTTGTCTGAACACTGAAAGTGGATGTTCTGGATGCCAATTTATTATGCCAGTGCATAAAACCTTGAGTTATTACACCTGTAATTAGACTAGGGAAACAACTTGTCCACTGGCTCGTACCCAACGGCAGATGCCAGTGTTCCCAGTGAGAAATGCTTTGTAGGATAATTCTAGTCTGGTCATCTGCTCTGGGAGAACCTGCTTTGGCAGGAGGTTGGGCGACGTGATGTCCAGAGGTCCATTCCAGCCCCTACCATGTTGTATGTTGGGAGTTAAAAGTAGCTGGAGATCCTGCAAAAGGAGAACATAGTGACACAGTAAGTGACAAAACATGATGTGGTTTCTGAAATAAAGTGGTTTGATGTTGACTGACAAAACATGATGTGGTTTCTGAAATAAAGTGGTTTGATGTTGACTGACAAAACTGTGTTGCTCTGCAGAGTAAATGACCAAATTAGGCTTTTGTCTGGAAAAATAAAATTTCATTCTCACAGAGAGATTCAAACTAACTATGTGGAGCAATCCTAAGAAACGGAGGAAAAGAAAAACCTGCAACTATTTTTGTTCAAAAACATGCAAATTTTCCTATGACGTAGCAGTCTGAGCAGAGTCTTGAATCATTCCAATTTGTAAATGACCCTGAGAAAAATGAGCCAGTGACTAAAATGACAGACAGAGGAAGGAAAAAATGTATTGCTTTCCAAAGAGGGGACCATAAAAGTCTAAATTACCCAAATCAAAAGTGGTGTGCATTAATTCGAACCCCAATTATGTCATTGAAACCAAGGCTCTGGTGGAATGGGGAAGCCAGCAGCAAGGAAATTGGGAGGCAGCATTGTAAGTAGCAAATCAAAGCATCCTTCAGTAGTAGGGAGCACTTTGCATGTGAGATGAGCTTCTTAGCAAGCAGATGACATGGGCAATGGGTGCCATGGGCCTGGGGCAGTCTGGACCAGTATAAAAGGCAGTCCAGTGCAGGCTCCCTCATCCACTTTTCTTGCCTTCTCCTGCTTGGTGAACAAGGTGAGTGAGCTGCAGCTGCCTTTGCTTGACTCTTCTCTTTCTCCTCTTCCCCTCCTTGTCTCCTGGTCTCAACTGAGTACATTTCTTGATGTAGCATTTGCTGAGAGCCTTGTTTCTTGGTCCTTCTCCTGGCATCTCTGTTCTCCTTGTGACACTATGGGGAGGTGGGAGAAGGTTTGGGCTTTCTTTGCAGGGAGTCCTTTTCGACTGGGGCTCATGAATCTTTCCTCCTGCCTAGTCTCACCTACTGCCTCTGGTTTCTCTACCTTGTCTCCCAGGTGCACCTGAGTCCCCCCACCATGTCCTGCTACGATCTGTGCCGTCCCTGTGGCCCAACCCCCC
>JAOEGS010023022.1:0-45720 GCA_025447755.1 Corythornis vintsioides
TCTGCCCGCCCCGGCCGGCCGGCCGGCACCATGCGCACCGCCCTGCTCCTGCTCCTCGCCCAGCTTCTGCTCCTGCCCGGCCGCGCTGCCCGCCCCAAGCTCGCCCTGCCCATCCGGCCCGACACGGACCCGCTGCCCCCCGGGGGGGCGGCAGGTAGGAGCACATCCCCTCCCGTTCCTTTCCCCGGCTCCGGGCACCCCCCGTCCTATACAAGCCGCACCCTCCCTTTCGTACATCCCGCTTAGTGCAACCCCCCCCCCCCCCCCCCCCCCCCCCCCCCCCCCGCTTGTCACAAGCAACTCCTGTCCTTGCACCGCATGCCTGCACACACAGACCCTTCTTTTTCTTGCACCCCACATCCCACCCTGCTCCAGCTGACCGGGACAGGCCACTGTTCGGGGCTGCGGTAAAGAGGTGCCCGCGACTCGGAGGTGACCGGGGGTGGCTGTGGTGGTGGGTGGGATTGCGGGGATCTCCGCAGGCTGCGCCTTCGGAGGACACTTCTATGCCCTGGACGAGACGTGGCACCCGGATCTGGGGGAGCCTTTCGGGGTGATGCGCTGCGTTATCTGCCACTGCGAGCCGGTGAGTGGCCCCGCACCTCCCCGGTCCCTGCCCTTCGCTTTCTCCCCGAGGAGATCCCCTCTAGAATCCGACTTTGCTGGGGAGGGGGCTGGCGGGGGAGGGGACTTCGAGGGGACATCCTCATTCATGGAAAAGGGAATTGGGGATCCCTTGAGCCAGCCGGACACCTGGATGTGTGTGTGTTCCGCGCGGCAGTGAGGAGGATAAGGGCGTTTAAAGGATCAGGCTTCATTCCTCCTCTTCCTCCTGGGGAATAGCTCCCGGCCCCCTCTCTCTCCGAGTAGCCCCTCCGGGCCGGGGCTGGCGGAGCCGCGCACAGCTGGGCAGGGGGCTGGGGGCCAGGGGGGGAAGCGCGGGGCGGGGGCAGTCTTGGCAGCCGTACAGGCAGCTGGGGGCTGTGCAAGTTGTCCAAAGGGCTCCAGATGGGCCTGGATGGGGAGACCCAGGCTGTGCCGGGAGAGTGCACCTTGGCGCGGCTTGGCACACCTTGGCATAGTTGTCACGTGTTCTTTCCCCCCCCTCCCCTCCCTCACCTCTCGCTTCAGCAGAGGAACCGCCGGGGGAAACCAGCGGGGAAAGTGAACTGCAAGAACATGAAGCAGGACTGCCCAGTGCCTGCCTGTCCCCGGGCCACGCTGCTGCCCGGGCACTGCTGCCACACCTGCCCTAAAGGTGAGTCCTCTCTGAGGGAAGCCCCCCTGCACCCACAGGGTCCTTGGTGGCCATGGGAAAAGGGGAACCATGCACCCACCTCCAAAAAAAGGGCTGCTCAGTTTGTTACAGAATTTTCCGGTGTCCGCAGGGTGATTGCAAAGTGCTGGTCAGGGGGAATCCCTGATGGGCACAGCTGTCCCCAGACCACCTTGGGAGGAGTGCAGAGAGGGTGCTTAAGACTAAGTACCCTGCCTGTCTGTCTGCCTGCACCCAGCATGACCCCTGCACACCAGCACTCAGCTTCACAGTGATTCATGGGGCACATCTTCGTCTATCTTGGGAGGGGGAATTTGTTATTGTCCTCCCACCCTGAGTTCCTGGGCACAAGCAGCCTGATGCAATGGTCTCCCCCTGTTTCCCACCTCATGCCAGCCTTGCCAGGCCCCTTGGAGAAGAGCCCCACACCATCCTTTGACACCTTTGAGTACTTCCAGGACAAGGAGGATGACCTAGACAAGCCCTACAATGATCGCTCCTACCTCAGCTCCGAGGGACTGGCTCGTGACGATGCCCGCACAGGTGAGGAACCTGCCCAGGTGAGCAGCAGCAGCGTGGGGCACCCCCCTGCTTGCCCTACTATCAACAACATCCCTTCCCCAGAATTCGTGGCCCTGCTGACAAGTGGCCTGGAGCCATGGCACCCTACATCCAGTGCAGTGGCCAAGGCTCGCTTCACCCTACTGCGCTCCTACCTGCTCTTCTCCATCACCTATGAGCGGTGAGTCCTGTCCCCATCCTCTGCCCAGGCTGGCACAGTGAGCACCCCCCTTGGGAAAGGGGGGGATGCAATGGTGCTTGTGCCTCCATTTTTTTTCCAATGTTCCCCACAGTGCCACAGCCTTGAATTGTCAGGGCAAGAGGTTTGGGGAGGGGGTTGTTGTGCTAGGGTCCAGCTCAGGTGAGCTTCTGGGATTTTGGCACACCCACAGTGATGGCCCAGCCTCACCCCTTCACCTTCAGGTCTGGATCAGGAATAAATGGGAACAGCTCCAGGGCTTGGTGAAGGTATGGGCACAGCAGAGCAGAGGTGCCATGGCACCCCACAGGCACCACTGCCAGGGTCTCCCATCCTTGCAGTGCCCTCCCCAAATGCCTGTCAGCAGCAGAGCCTCCTCTCTCCCTCCCTTCTTCCTGCTCCAGTTTCTTGTGCTCTTCCTTGCTTCCAGGCCCCTTTGCATAGTAAAGTGGTGACTAATTTCCAGCTCTGACCAGGAGAGCCAAACGGAGCTGAAAATGCTCCTAATTTACAGCTGGGCCTGAGCACTCAGCTCCTGGCAGGTTCTGCCCTGCTGCCTTTCTCAACAGGGACCCCCCTCCTGCTTGATGCCAGTCTGGAAAACCCATGCCAAGCTGGCAGCCAGTAGGATGATAGTCTTGGGCCAGACTGGGTGTGGGTGTGCAGTGTGGTGGTTGTCAATCCAAGGGGACTTTACCCTTCTCTTGCTCATCCAAATCACTGGGTGATACCACAGTGCACTCCTGTGCCCAGTGCTGAGCCAGGGTGGTTCTAAGGGAGTAGGGGCTTCCTGAGCATGGGGTTCTTGCTCACCCCTTTGGTGCCCTCAGGCTGGGGCGGCCAAGCCGGGTGCGTTTCAGTGACCCCGAGGGCAATGTGCTGTTCGAACACCCTGTGCAGAAGATCGCTGCCCCCGAGGATGGCATGGTGAGAGAGGCCAGGAGGGCTGGGGGGCACAGCACCCTTTCCTCCATCTATCCAGGTATGTGGTGCCCTCTGGCCCCTGCCCAGCCCTGCCCTTGTCTGCAGCTCTGCGGGATGTGGAGGACAGTGTCCAAGGCCAACGTCCAGCTGCTGAGGGGGGAACAGCTCCACGTGACCCTTATCACCCAGGCACAGCCCTCTGGAGAGGTCCATGGGCACATCGTCAAGCATCGGGCGCTCTTTGCAGGTAAGCCTAACTCCCATGTGCCCACCCAGTGAGTGCTCGTTGGAATTCTACTCAACTCCCCTCTCCCCACACAGAGACATTTGGTGCCATCCTGACCTCGTCAGACCCTACACACTTGGGCGCTGGGGGCATGGCAATGCTGACGCTGAGTGATACAGAGAACAATCTGCACTTCATCCTAATGGCCCGGGGGCTGCTGGAGCCTGGCGCTGGGGGTAAGGGCAGGCACAGGCACCTCACAGGGCCTGGCACTGCCTCAGGAGGGGGAGGCTGTGTAGGACTAGGATGGGGGCAGTACATGGCATGTATGTGGCTTGGGATGTATGGGTCAGCATCTGTGGGGTCAGGGTGGGTGCATGGGCTGGGTGTAGGGCTCAGGGTGTGTATAGAGACTGTTCATGCCATGTGGGACGCTGAGGTGTGCATAGGGATTGTTGCATGATTTGGGGTGTGCATGTGTGGGGGTGTGTATGGTGTGTACCTATGGGGGGGTGTAGAACTAGGGGCTGCTGGAGGGAGTATGGGGTGTAGGGGTCAGTGTGCGGAAGGATTGTTTTGGAATATGGGTTATACAAGGATTTGTGGAGTGCAGGAGGGAACAGAGAGGATTGGGTGCTGCAGCAGGACAGTCAGCTGGCAAGAAAGTGGTGGGTTTAGTGCAGGGGATTAGGGGTGGTGGGCACAGATGGGTGGGTTTGAAGGGTGGATGGACAGGTCTAACAACCTCTCCCATGGCCAGAATCCCCCTGGGTCCCACTGCGGGTCCGCATCCTGCACCAGGGCCAGACGCTGCGGGAGGTCCATGCCAACATCACCATGAAGGTAAAACCGCCTGTTCCCCAACATGCCCTAGCAGCTGTGGTGCCTGTCATGCCAGGGCTGAGCCATGGCACCATGCTTTCCCCCCTGGCAGGACCCTGACTTTGCAGAGGTGCTGAGCGAGCTGTCTGCCCGTGAGCTGCAGTGGCTGGTGCAGGGGCAGCTCCGCATTGTGGCCGAGACAGAGGGTCGGCACCCACGGCAGCTGGCGGGCACCATCACCACCCGCCGCAGCTGTGACAGTGAGCAGGGAGTGGGCACCCTGGGGAATAGGAGGTGGCCATGTCCTCCCATGCCAACCTCACACTCCCCCATGCCTCTTTTCCTGGGCTGAAGCCATCCAAAGTGTGCTGTGTGGAGCAGACGCCTTGCTGCCAACCAAGACAGGGGCCGTGGGCTCGGCCAAGCTGGCACTGCATGAGAATGGAACCCTGGAGTACCAGGTAAGCAGGGAGCAACTTGCCTCCCTCCCTGGGGTCCCAGGGGCATCTTCTCTTCCGGCACTGCCCCTCATCACCCTTCCCCCAGGTGCAGGTGGTGGGCACTGCCAGTGAGGTGGTGGGCATCACGCTGGAGACAAAACCACGGCGGAAGAGCAAGAGGAATGTCCTGTTCGACATGACACTCAGCTACAAGGATGGGTTGGTGAGTATTAGGTGGCATTAGGAGGGATGGCACAGGGACCTTGGGCAAGTTCCCATCCCAACCCACGTGGTCTCCCATTGGTTGCAGGCACAGGGTGCCTGGCAGAACCCCAGTGCCCGTGATGCTCACATGTTGCTGCAGAACGAGCTTTTCCTCAATGTGGCGACCAAAGACTGGGTGGAGGGTGAGCTGCGGGGCCAGATCATCTCTCTGCCCTACAGCGGGCTGCTTGCCCGCTACACAGGTACCCAGGAGGCACCAGAGGTGGTGACAGGGGTGGTGGGAAAGAACCCCTGTCTACCACTTCCCATGGCCCTTGTCTGTGTGCAGAGATGCCTGTGGCACTGGCAGGGCAGCTGGTGTCCCCCCCAGTTGGCAGCGGGGCCGGGGGGCATGCCTGGCTCTCACTGGACGAACATTGTCACCTGCACTATGAGATCTCAGTGGCAGGACTGGGCCGCCCGACAGATGGCACTGTCAGTGCCCACCTCCATGGGGTGGCTGAGCTTGGTGAGATGGGCACCCGTCCCCACCAGCACAAGCGCCTGTTGAAGGGATTCTACAGCACCGAGGTGAGGTGGGCACCTGGTTGGGGCACCCCAACAGCATGGACTGGGCCAGTTCTGATGACTACCCCTGTACCTCTTGTCCTGGCAGGCACAGGGAGTGGTGAAGGACCTGGATGCTGACCTGCTGCAGCACCTGGCCCAGGGCACTGCCTTCCTGCAAGTCAGCACCAAAGCCCACCCACACGGGGAGATGCGGGGACGGGTAGGTCCTCACCTGGGCATGGCTCCCCTACCCAACCCCACTACTGCCTGGGGCCTCCAGCCACATGACTCTGCTCAGAGCAAAGTGGGAAGGAGACATGATGGAGGACATGCCATGGCACGGCCCTGGCAACCCAGCATGCTGTGTACTGTGGTCATGGGTGCTTCTTCCACCTACCCTGACTATGGAGGGTAGCCAGGGATTGGCATGGGAAACGGGATCCTCCAGCAGTGCCAATCCTTCTGCTCCATACCCCCATCCAGGTGCACATCCCCAATAGGTGCCACACAGGAGGGACTCGCCTGGCCCCAGGGGAGGCTGAGCTCTCTGAAGGCACCAAGACCAGGGACCTGGAGCAGCTGAAGAAGGACCCCAACTCCTGTTTCTTTGAGGGGCAGCACCGAGCACATGGCACCCGCTGGGCACCTGACTATGACAAGAAGTGCTCTATCTGCAGCTGTCAGGTACGGGCTGGAGCAGAAAGAGGGCACAAGATGGGGGACAGCACACATCACCAGTGATCCTCTGTAACAAGCCCTGTACCTGTTGCCCCCAGAAGCGCACGGTGATCTGTGACCCCATCCTGTGCCAGCCTCTCAACTGTACCCACCAGGTGCACCCTGAGGAGCTGTGCTGCCCTGTCTGTGAAGGTATCTGGGAGGTGGTGGGGGAGGGGGTTCTGCATGGAGGGCTGGGGGAGCAGAGGGATTCCCCATGAGTTATTAAAGGTGAGGGGTTCCCTCTCTGAGTCTCTGCACTCCCTTATTACCTTCCTCCTCCTTGCAGAGAAGAAAACAGGGCAGGAGGAGCTGAAGCTGGAGCAGACACGGGACAGTAGCGAGGGTGAGTTGTAGTGGGCACAGGCTGAGGGGACAGCTCTGCCGCTCTGGCCTTTCTCACGCCCACACGGGGGCTGTGCCCACCTCTTCCTCTTCTTTTACTAGGATGCTACTTTGATGGGGACAAGACCTGGCGAAGCTCTGGGACCCGCTGGCATCCTGTTGTACCCCCCTTTGGCCTCATCAAATGTGCCATTTGCACCTGCAAGGTGAGTGTGGGTCCACCAGACCCAGCCTTGTCTGGTGGCAGAGCTGCTCCAGCACCCATAGGTGCCCTCAGCTACTGGGCACTGTAGCAGGGTCTCAAACTAGGAAGTGGGGCAAGTGCCTTGTACCAACTGCCCCGTGCACCCCTCACTCTCCCTGCAGGGCACCACGGGTGAAGTGCACTGTGAGAAGGTGCAGTGCCCACGGCTCACTTGTGCCAACCCCGTGCGCGCCAGCCCCTCTGACTGCTGCAAGCAGTGCCCAGGTACCTGCACCTCCCTTCTGCCCTCCACTCTCCAGGCACTCCTGGCATGGTCCGTGCATCTCCCCATACCACCACAGGCAATGCTGTGGGGAGTGCCCCTGTTGCCTGCATACCCCCTCCCAATGACCTTTCCTACAGCCCCAGAGAAGAGCGTCCCTGAGCTGGCTGACACCATGCAGGCAGATGGGCCACGAGCATGTCGCTTCGGGCGCCGCTGGTACTTCAACAATGAGAGCTGGCACCCATCTGTGCCCCCCTTTGGAGAAATGAAATGTATCCTCTGCTGGTGTGTGGTGAGTGTGCCAGGCTTTGGGCAGCACCAGGGGAAGGAGGAGGTGTCCTTGTGCTGGTCCCCAGTGCTCTGTGGATGGGTGGGAGAGCAGGCCAGGCTTACACCTTGGGGTCCTCCTGTACCTTGAGGAGCCCCCCAGTCCCCATTCTCAGGCCCTCTTGCTGCCTCACAGTCGGGGCAGACACACTGCCAGCGCCAGGAGTGCCCGCCAGCTGCCTGCTCCAACCCCGCCAAGAGGGACAACCCCTGCTGCACCAAGTGCCGCTGTGAGTGCCAGTGCTCACCCGTGGGCACTGCTCCTCTGTGGCCCCTACACCTCCTCGGCCCACTTAGGTGCTGATCCAGGGCTGGGACCAACCCAAGTACCCTCCATCTCTCATTATCACTTTCCTCCCACTCCTCAGCCCTGGATGCCCCCTTAGATGCACAGGAGAAGGTCCATGATGCCAGGGCAGCTGCGTGGAGCCACTGAATAGTGACCACTGTCTGGATTGGGGCGAGCGTGCAGTGAGGCTGAGTGGCTGTGGATGGGTCCCTGCTCTCCATCACCTCTGTGCAGGGTCGGGGGCACAGAGGAGCCAGGTGGGGAGGCTGTGTGGCCAAGCGCCCAGCCTAGGCACCCTATCTTGGCTTAGCCGTGATGTCAGGGCTGCCCTGCATGTTTGTGCCAGTGGGGAGCAGTTGGGCTGGTGGAGGCCAGGGCACCTGCTGCCCTTACCCTCTGAGCCCCCCTGGCTGGTGGCACAGTGGGCATCATGCCCATCTTGTACATAGTGTAAAATCTTTCCACCTCCTGTCTTGCTGTGCTCACCCTGGCTCAGCCAGGCTTGTTATATAATTTATGGTGCCTGTAGACAGGGGTCCCAGTGTATTTATTAAAACCAGAAATATTGTCCACCCAGTCTTTTCTTCTTCCTAGCAGCAGCAGGCGCAGGGCTGTGCCCCTGCAGCCCACACTGGGCTCTGGTGAGATTTGCAGTCTCTGGCCTTGTATGCTTGGGGCTACATATGCTGGGGGTGGTTTATTTGAGAAGCATGGAGCCTGGGATCCAGTGTCAGGTGGGGGGGAACTCCTGGTGGGGTGGGATTTCTATGTTGGCACTAGACAGGACCAGAACAGATCCAGTGCCCACATCTGCAGCTGTGATTCCAGCCCTGCCTGTGCCCATGGCAGGGGTTATGGATGCAGTACCTGTCAGCGGAGCCTGCTGGCCCAAGGACAGCAGGGTTCTGTCTCCTGCACCTCTGTGGTGGCACGAAGAGCCTAACTCAGGGCCCCAAGCCAGCTGACACACATGGGGTGCCAGCCAGCAGCACGCACAGTGAGCAAAGTACCCGGATTGGGTGTGTCACACAGCCACCCACACCAGTGCCACGGCAGACCATGGCCCATGCTCTGGGTTAGCATTCCACCAGTAACCCCAGCACTGCTGCACATGGCTCATGAGGCCCATGGGAGCCCTGGTGCTGCTACCAGCCCTTCACTCCCCAATGTGGGAGACTATGTCACCTCTGGGAACATCACTGTGCTGAGACAACTGGACCAACACCAGAGCCATATTGGAAGAGTGATAGAACTGTAGGGAAAATAGCACTGGGGTTTACGGGGATAGAATCACAGAATCACAGAATGTTAGGGATTGGAAGGGACCTAGAATTATCTAGTCCAACCCCACTGCCACAGCAGGATCACCTAGACTAAGTCACCCATGAACGCATCCAGGCGGGTCTTGAATGTCTCCAGAGAAGGAGACTCCACAACCTCCCTGGGCAGCCCGTCCAGAGCTCTGTTCACCCTCACTATGAAAAAGTTTTTCCTTGTGTTTACCCTAAACCTCTTGTGCTCCATAGCACTGAGGCATGTTGGCATAACATCAATGCTACAGTAGGATGGTGTTAGCCTATACTGGGACTACACCAGATGCAACACTGGACTAGACTAGAGTAGTGGTAGGGCAACAAGAAGATGGCACTGAGGCACACCAGACTGGCACAGAGCCCTGGGTGCTGAGCTGGGTGTCCTGACCCATGGATGCCCACAGCCACACAGATGCCTTTGCCAGCAGGGTGGCAGCACCCATGGTGGCCTTGAAGTATGCTAGAGGCCTGCAGCCAGGCATGCTTGTGGCAGCGGGCAGAGCGTTTGTCCTGGCGCAGGACTGACCATCCGGATGAGTATTCTGGCTGCTGTGGGGCAGTGCCAGGAGCTGACGAGCAAGGAGGGAGCTCCGTGCCTGGAGACACAATGAGCAGGCAGCCCATTTTTGCCACCTTCCTGCTGCAAAACAGTTCGTGTCTGGCAATGAACCCTCCCAGGCTGACACAGGGCACATCCCAGCCCTCAGCCTAGCCATCACTCACTCTTGGGGGTGCTAACGTCAAACTGGAGGGTGGCACCCAGGCAGTCAGAACTAGCCCGTTCCCTTTCCCACAGTACCAGCCTGGCAGTGCCACGGCCTCATCTTTCCCTGCACCCAGTTCTTGCCACAAAGGTACCATGCAGTGCCCTGTGGACAAGGGTGAGCTCAACCCCGCCAGTCACCCCCGTTGCCCCTGAGCTCATGGCAGCGGTGAAACAGAGGTCCTGATAGCCAGCCTGCCATGCTGGACCACCTTGGTCGAGGATTGCCAGTGACAAGCTCTGCCCGTGTGCCTCTACGGAGAGGGTTGAGCAGCTGCTGCCTTGCAGGTTCAGCAGTGAAGAGTGGAGCCCACCTTCCATCCCTGGAACTCTGAGGAGCATCACGGTAAGGATGAGCTCCCTGCCAGCTTTTTACCTCTGGTGAGCCCCCACAGTGTGGAGGTGCCCTGTCACCCATGGGCATCCACGGGTACCCCTATGCTCTCAAGACTGCACCTCTCCCCAAATCTGATCCTACCAGGCATGGCCATAAATCTGGGAGCTGGCTGCTCGCGGTGCCCCCGGCACCCTGCTGCCCACATCCTACTGGGGAGAAACCACGGGGAAGCACATACTGGTTCCAGTGTCAGCCCTGCACTTGTGACCCTAAGAAGGAGAAATGTACCCCACAGGGAGCTGTGCCCGTGGGCACCCCAAGCCAGCTTTTATCCCCCACCTGCACTCACCACTTGCCCATGCATGGAAGGGACCCTGTTGCAGGACAGAGCCTTCCCATCCACCCCGTCCGGGCACCCCGTGCCCCTTCCCGGCGCTGGGTTCTGGGTGCCGGTCGCTGCCGGCGGAGGCGGAGCGCGGCCGGTCCCTCCCCGGGGCAGTGCCCCGGGCCCGCCCCGTACGGCCCGGGAGGAGCTGCCGCCGCCGTGGGCACCGGCACCGGCACGGCCAGAAGCGACAGGCACCGGCAGCACCATGGCCTCCGAGAGCGAGGCGCAGCGGGCGCTGCAGTATGAGCAGACTCTGGTGAGTGCGGCCGGCATCGGGCACTGGGGCCGGGGCGCGGTGAGGGGGTCTGGAGGAGACGGGCAGTTTGGGGGTGCTGCCCCGAGCGGAGTGGCAGTGCTGCTGATCTCCGCGGTGCCGGGGTTGGGTGCCTGTCTCCGGTCTGTGTCCGGGCAGAGCTGCCACCCCTCAGCCCCCCCCCCCCGGCGGTGGAGGAGCCCAGCAGAGCCCACACGCCCAGGGTAGGGCTTTTGCACAGACCTCATCTACCCGCCTCCGCCAAAATCCCTCATTACTGGGGAGATGATGCCCACGCTGTGGGAGCTCACAGAGGCATCACCTTTCACCACCCTTCGCCCACCAGCCCTCTGCCCCCAAGATAGCGTATCTTCCCCGCCTGTAACCTTAGCCCTGTGTTTATGATTCCTTCCTCTCCGAGGCCTCCCTGATGGCACCTGGGTGCCCGGCTGTCTCAGGGTTGTCTTCCCTCCCTCCCTCTGCCCACGGCCCTCGGACATCCCGGGCAAAGGTGCTTCCCCATGGCCTCCGCTTAGGATAGTGCCCAGGGCAGATCAGTAAATAGGTACTTTGCCCTGGCAAAGGCATTCAGACAGGCAGGGCTGGGGAGGTGGGCAGGGAGGCTGAGCTGCTGCAGGGTAACTGTACTCGCAGCTGCCCGAGTTTGCTGAGAGTCTGAGCTGGTAGCTGCAAGCAGGGTTGGCACTGCTGAGGGTTACGCACCCGGCACAGGGGCAGTGTCAGGGTACTGCTGTGCCAGGTACCTTCTCTATCATCTTCCCACTCACCCAAAGGCTTTGTTGAGGGTCACCCTCAGTGTCCACCCTAAGCTGACCCTTCCTTATCATTGTCACTTGACCACAGGGCACCAGCCGGCCATAGGAGCCCCAGCAGTGCCAGTGCCTCCATGATCTTATCAGCCCTGTGGTGCCTCCCTGGCAGGGCTGTTCCAGGAAGCAGCCAGGGGCACGAGCAGGGGTGACACCATCTGATGTGAGCCATGGGGGTGCCTCTTCCTCCCCGCCAGCCCCTCTGGGTGCTGTGTCCATGGTGGATGAGCAGAGAGGCCAGCCCAGCTGCGCACCACAGGGCAGAAGAGGCTGTGGACAGTGCGTGAGGGGAAAGGCACGCTGGGCTGTCATCGAGGCAGCCTTGCATGACACCAGCAGACTTTGTCCTTCTTTCTTCAGGGCAAGGTAGCACCCATGCCCTGGGACACCCATCCCCATGGCCTCTGGGCTACAGCAAGGCTCATGAAACTGCTTGGGGCTCATGGGTGAGACTGGGTGAGAGCTTCTGCCCCAAAGTTTTACACCTGGCTTTTGGGAGTTGCCTGGGCACATGCAGGCAGGAGGGGTGCCCAACCCTCCCCAGTGCATCTGAGCCACTGCCAGTGCCTGCTGCCACCTGCCAGGAGGATCAGGATCCAGCTGGAGCCTGGCATGGTCTGGTCTGAACCAGACTCCCTAGGGGACAGCCCTGGCAATAGCTGTTGTCACCTGTGCCCACAGCCAGGGCATCACAACTGGGTTGCAAGTGCTGTGCCCAGCTATGCTTGGAGAGCCCCATTCCTACTCCACATCCTTAACCCTGCAGATTTCATCAGCCCTGGGGTGCCATGGCCATGGTGCCACTGAGAGCTGGCATAAAACCAACCCAAAAGGTCTCCACAGGTCATGGCATCCCTCCCTGGGGACCCCATGGTGGGTGGGTGCTGGAGAGAACCCCCATCTGTGCCAAGGTGCACACCAGACCTGGTGCCCCCCATATTCTAGGCTGACATGGTGGGGAGCAAAGGGCCCCTGAGAGGGGCGGATTAATCTTGACAAACTGCCCTTGTTCACTGCAGAGCCGCTCAGAGTGATTAGAGCCCAGCTAAGACGGGTAGCGTGACACAGCCCCCCCGACCTCTACCTGCCTACTGCCAGCCCAGGGGACCCCTTGCCCACTCGGCTTTAAATATCCCCCCCGGGATCAGTTTCGGGCAGAAGGTTGGCTGGCTTCATCCACACAGAGTGGATATTTCTACCAGGCAAATGGTGTTATGGAACAGGGTGGCATGTGGACATTACAGTGACAGATCCCAGTGCCTACCCCAGGCACAGCATCACACAGGCACAGCAGGCACCATGGGCTGGCACTGCCCAGGGAGCTGCAGCACGGCTGGTGCCTTCAGTGCAGAAGCCCAGGACCAACATAGCAGCCTTGGCCTGGGTCCCTGTCCCCGGGTGCCCCCTGCCAGCTCCCCCCCACCCCATGCCCGCTCCCTGCTTGCCCAGCACTGTGATTGTTCAGCTGCTTCACGGTGGAGGCCGGAGTCCCGGGGTTGTTTGTGTTTCAAAAGGCCTTTGTGGAAAAATAACCCGAGTGGGAGGAGGAGGAGGAGGAGGGGGAGGAGGAGGAGGAGGAGAAGGCAGGAGACAGCCTACCACTGGCCTTCACTGTGGTTTCATAGCCATGTCAGGGCTGTGGGCACAGCATCTACGAAGCACAGGTCACCCCTGAGGTCCCATGTCCTGCCCATGGGGCTGCAGCATGGGGCAGAGGGGAGGCACAGGATGGCATGGGATGGCAGGTGGCAGTGGGGTGGCACAGCCACTTCACTTGCATCCTTGCTGTTGCAAGTGGGGTTGACTGCAAATGGGGTGCACAGGGGGATCAAAATCCTTCCCTTCCCCAATCAGACTGGATTCCACGGTACTGGGCATCCTGCCAGGTGCCCCAACGTTCAAGGGGGCAGCATGCAGCCTTGGTCATGGTCCTGGGAGGTGACAGCAGAGGTGGTTCAAGGGCCACTCAGCCTGGGGGAGCCCCAGTCCCGGTGAGGGCCAGCTGTGAGGTGGCCGCAGGGCTGGGGAAGGCGGGCATTTGGCAGGGGGACAGCACTCCTCGGGGTGCTGGCCTTTTTCATCTTCCAGAGGAAACAAGATTTGCCTGAAGGAAGCCTTTGAACACAGGGACCCATGTGGGGCTGGGATCCTCCTCTAGCAGCTGATGCTGGATCTGGCCCACCAAGGTGGCTATGCTGCCCTGCCGCCTTCCCCAAAAAACATTTCCATAAGGCGAGGAGCTTCTGAGTGTGTGCTGAGCAGGAGCTTAGGGGAAAAATCCATGCTAGGAGGGTGTCATCGATGGAAATGAATGTGCCCTCACTCCCTGCCTGATTCCCCAGTTGAGCATAACCCAGTTATTAGACAGCAGAGAATCCACCCAGCAATGCTTTGTCTTCTTTCTGCTCCCTTACAATGGGACCTGGGCAGGAGCTATGTCCCACAAGAAATGCACTTTCATGCTGTCCCCAGGGATCTGGCACATGCCGGTAAGTCACAGGGGTGCAAACAGGAAGGACACAGGCATCCAGGGTGGGCACTACTGCTGGCAACCAGGGCTGGGCTGCCCACATGCCAAGTGTGGTGCCCACCCCTGGTCTTACCCCTCCACCGGGTGCTGGCACGGGTCATGCCAGGGAGGAGGGTGGCTGCACCTCAGCCACGCGCTGCACTGGCACAGCACGGCGGGTGGGCATGCCATCAGCATGGAGGTCACGTCTCCCCAACGTGGGAGCCTGGCAGGGCCCCTGCAGCCCTGAAGCCTCCCTTTGTGCCAGGCCAACCTCTGGCACTTGGCATTCAGGTCGTGCCTGGGGGAGTGAAGTGGAAACCAAGCAACCGAGTCCTTGGCAGTGCCTGCCAGTGCAGGACAAACGCCCCCAGCTCTGCAAGAAGGACAGGCACAAAGAGGTCCTGGCTGGCACAAGGGGCACTGCCAAGGCCACCCTTCTCATCAGGGCCAGGCCACGTGCCACAGCCAGGCAGGAATCAGCCGAGGAGGAGGAGGGGACTCCTATGTGGGCACAGAGCCATTTGCACCCCCCTGCTCCTCAAATACCCCCCTCACAGCCCATGCCTGATACTGTGTGCCCCTGTCCCCATGTATGTATGCCCTGCCCTGAAATGCCCTCCTGCTTCCCTGCTGCTGGCTGAGACCGGCCAGCTCGTGTCACGTGGAGCCTACAGAATTTGCCTCCTGGTGTGAGAAGGGGTGGCAGCCCTGCTTGTATTGATGCCAAGCACCAGCAAAACCCTGATACCAGCCCTCAGAGTCTCCTGGACAGGCTGGCCATGATCCCATCACTGGAGGCCTTTTCCTACCCTTTGTCAGCCCAGCCCAGTGCCTGGGGCACCTGGGCAGGGCTGGGGACTGGTACCAAGTGGTGACGGCTGCCTGCACTGGGCACATGGGTGAAACAATTGCTGTTGATCCCCATTCACCTGCTCTGCTCAGCCCCTTCCCACACAGCAGCAGACAACTGGAGATGTCCAGAGGCATTACTGATATTTCCCTGGGGGTTGTCATGGTCACCTGTCCCTTCACCAAGCACCTCCTGGTGCTGGGAGGCCTTGCCACTGTGCCCACCAGTCTCCACATCTGTTTCCCAATTTGGGTGGAGAAGCCAGGATACCAGCCCCCTGTGACACTCCTACCTGCTCCCTCTCCCCAGATGTATGGGCGCTACACACAGGATTTGGGCACCTTCGCCAAAGATGAAGCGGCCCGGCTGCGGCTGCAGCAGGAACATGGGGAGGGGGACACCCCTCGGCCCCGCCACCCCTCCGAGCTGCTGGAGTACACCCAGGGCCGCTGTGCCCCCTGCCGTGGTAAGGGCCACCAGGGATAGGGACATGGAGGGGGACACCAGTGGGCACAGCCCCACTCAGCATGTGGTCTAAGCACAGCCACCCACCCTGCCACAGTGGTAGCGGGTAGGGTTTCTCTGACTGTCATGGGACACTGGCACCGAGGACAATGCCACCTGCCTGCTGGGCAGCGGGGACACAATGGCCTAAAATAGCCTGGCACACTTCAGGGACCAGGGGCCCCCAGCCCCTCTGCCTGGGGCCATGCCAGGGGGCCATGCTGGAGGGAAGTGCCTGCCCTGCAGTGCTGTGTGAGGTGGCACACAGCCTGCTGTTCCTGCCCACTGGTCATTGCAGCTCCTACACTGGACGGTGCCTGTTTGGTGCTGCCGGTCATGAACACTTGTGTTCCTGCCAGCCTGGCCTTGCTGCCCTGGTGTGCCCATCCCCAGGGCACCTAACCCTGAGCTCACCCTTGTGCCCACAGTCTGCGCCTTGCAGTGCCAGCGGTTCCTCATCTCCAAGGTGGGTGAGGACTGGGTCTTCCTCATCCTCCTGGGGCTGGTCATGGCACTGGTCAGCTGGGCCATGGACTTTGCCATCGCCACCTGCCTCCAAGGTGAGTGGGCATCAGTGGGCTCCTGGAGTGATGGTGGGGTATGGGGTGGCCACACTACAGTGCTGTGCCTTGCTTCTTGACACCCATGACCTGCCTGGCTGACTGTGCCCACAGCCCAGAAGTGGATGTATGGAGGCCTGGACACCAACGTGCTGCTGCAGTACCTGGCCTGGGTCACCTACCCCACTGTGCTTATCACCTTCTCAGCTGGCTTCACCCAGATCCTAGCCCCTCAGGCTGTGGGTAGGGCACCAGGGGGGGCACCTGCACCCTAAGGGGGTGTCCCCTCCCTGGGGCTGTAGGTTGGGAGCTGCCTGGGTAGCCCTCCTGAGCTATGGGACTGGGGTCCTTAGGATCTTCCTAGGGTGATGGGCTAGTCTTAAGAGGGTCTACTGGAGACTATGGGGTGGATGTCCTGAGCTATAGAGCTGGGAGTCTTACAAGGTCTATGGGCTGGTTTTTGGATGGTCTCCTGTGAGTTAAGGGGTGGATGTCCTCTTGGGCTATGGGGCTGTGGGACTTTGGGGTCTTCCTAGGACTAAAAGCTGGCTCTTCAGAGGGTCTCTGAAAGGCTGTTGGGGATTAGAGTCCCCACAGGGGGCTATGGGTTAAGCTGTACCTATGTGGCCATGGCACTGTTCCAGATGACTGCACTGTGTGGAGAGGTGTCTCTGGATCTCACTATGGCAGTGGGGTGTGGCAGAGCATCAAAGATTCCCCCCAGAACTATGGGGCAGGTGCTCACCAATGTCCCCACTTCATGGCTGTGGGTCAAGGCTGTCCCTATGATGCCAGGTTCAGGGATCCCTGAGATGAAGACCATCCTGCGGGGTGTTGTGCTCAAGGAGTACCTCACCCTCAAGACCTTTGTAGCCAAGGTGATCGGGCTGACATGTGCCCTGGGCAGCGGCATGCCCCTGGGCAAAGAGGTGAGGACAGTGCCTGGGACAGGGTGGGAAGGGAGCTAGGGGGCACCATCCTCAGTCTGCCCACTGTCCCTGCAGGGTCCCTTTGTCCACATCGCCAGCATGTGTGCAGCCCTGCTCAGCCGCTTCCTCTCCCTCTTTGGGGGCATCTATGAGGTGAGCAGGGTGAGATGGCCCTGGAGGTGTGCTGCCTGTGGCCCCAGCATGTTTTGCAGCACCCAGGGTGAAAGGGAGAGCAGTGCCCACTTAACCCTGTTTCATCCACAGAATGAGGCAAGGAACATCGAAATGCTGGCAGCCGCCTGTGCCGTTGGTGTCGGATGCTGCTTTGCTGCCCCCATTGGAGGTAGGGTCACCCCGGGCCCCCCCACACCCCCACACCTCCCGCCCAGGCACCAGGGTCTGCCCGGCAAAGTGAGCAGGACCCCCAGGACAGCTGGCATGGGAAAGGGCAGTGCCAATCGGCAGGGAGGAGGAAGGGGGGGGAGTGGGCACCATCCTCCTGGAGGTGTAACTGCTGCTCTTGTCCTCTCCCCTGCCGCCCTGTGCTCCAGGGAGTTCCCCACTCCGGCCCTGCTGAGCCCTGCCCGTAGGTTGGTGATGTGTCTAACTCCTTCCTTGCCTGCTGCACTGCCCCATCTGTCTGTCTGTCCATCTGCGTGTTGCACCCCATCCCATTGCCACCATTCATGTCATTGCTCACATCTTCACGTTTACCCTCTTGCTTGTACCAACCGCTGCTCTGCTGATCCAGCTGTGGCCAGATGGGGACCAGCCACATGTTTTGCCAGGGAAGCCCTTGAACTACCCCATAGTGTGTCCATGAGGCCAGCTGGACCCCTGCAGGTCATGCACAAGCGTGGGCTCAGGGCGGGAAGCATGCCAGGCACCGTGACCCTGCCTGAGTTTCGCCGCCTCCCTCGTGCTCTTCTCCCTGGTGCCAGGCGTCCTCTTCAGCATCGAAGTCACCTCCACCTTCTTTGCCGTCCGCAACTACTGGCGTGGTTTCTTTGCCGCCACTTTCAGTGCCTTCATCTTCCGCGTTCTCGCTGTCTGGAACAAGGATGAAGGTACCTCTGGCAGGGTGGGGTGCACAGGGGTCCCCCCACCCAGCCCCACTGATCATTATGTCCCCCAGAGACCATCACGGCCCTGTTCAAAACCCGCTTCCGTCTCGACTTCCCCTTCGACCTGCAGGAGCTACCCGCCTTTGCTGTCATCGGGTGAGTGCAGCCACCCCAGCGCCCATCCCATGGCTCTGGGATGGCAGTGGAGGTGCTGGTGATGATGGTGGTGGCAGTGGTGGCAGGAGGACAAGGGGTGCTCACCCTTTCCTTCTGCCCAGGATCGCAAGTGGCTTTGGTGGCGCGCTCTTTGTCTACCTCAACCGCAAGATTGTGCAGTTCATGCGCCGCCAGAAGACCATCAACCGCTTCCTCATGAAGAAGTAGGTGCCCAGCAGTCCCCAGCACCAGGATGGTAGAGCTGAGGCTGCACCAATGTCACCCCCTGCCCCATGCCACCCTGCTAGGCGCCTGCTCTTCCCTGCCCTGGTGACGCTGCTCATCTCCACGCTGACCTTCCCGCCCGGCTTTGGACAGTTCATGGCTGGCCAGGTACCTCCCATGGAGTGGCACACTGGTCCCCAGCCCTGGGCCACTGCCAGCTCCAGCTGACCCTTGCACATCACCAGCTCACCCAGAAGGACACCCTCGTAACACTATTTGACAACCAGACGTGGGCAAAGCAGGGGTTCAATGATGAATTTGAATACTTGGGCATCCTGGAAGCCTGGCACCACCCACGCTCCAATGTCTTTGTCACCCTTGTTGTCTTCATCCTCATGAAGGTGGGTGTCTCTTCCCCCTGACAGCCCTGGGGTGCAACCAGGAGGCTCTGGGAAGGGTCTCCTGGATGCCACTGGGGAGATGCTGGATGGTTGCCAGCAGGATGGCACCAACAGGCACCAAGTGGCTACTCCCAGAGGCCACCAAGGTGTTGACTGGGTGCTTGCTGAGATGCTGTTCAAGAAGTCTTGGCCAGGAGTCACTAAGTTGCCAGCAGGAGGTGCTGGTGGGGTGTCCTTGGATGCCACCAGGGAGGTCCTGGCCAAGTGCCACCAGGGAGGTGCTAGTAGGATGCCCCCAGAGAGGATCAAGGCTGCCCCATGGCCACCAGCTGTGGGGTACAGCAGGAGCAGGCAACAGGGCTGAGCTGGGGAGAGGGGGCAACTGATGAGTGTCTGTACCCTCCACACAGTTCTGGATGTCAGCCCTGGCCACCACCATCCCAGTGCCCTGTGGAGCTTTCATGCCTGTCTTTGTAATTGGTGAGAGCCCCTACCCTATGTGGACACAGTGGGAGGAGGGAGACACCTGACAGCCCACACTAGGGCACCCGCAGGGTGTCCCCAGCTCTACCCTTCCCTGGCAGTGCTGGGGCAGAGGAGAGGGTGCACAGCTGGGTGAGGTGCCATGGGATCCCTGTGCCTTTTCCCAGCCCCTTTCTATGTACAGGGGCAGCTTTTGGGCGCCTGGTGGGGGAGAGCATGGCAGCCTGGTTCCCTGACGGCATCCACACCAACAGCAACACCTATCGCATTGTACCAGGGGGCTATGCCGTAGTGGGTGAGTACTGTCCTGGCACAGGGACATTGTGGTGGGCAAGGCTTGCAGATACTCCAAAGGAGCTGGTGGGTTACCCAGGGTTGAGTTGCTGTCCACAGGGACTGAGGGTGACACCACCACTGGAGAAGTCCCTGTGTGGTCCCGAGGGCTACCTAGGGGTGGGGACTGATCTTGACAGGCAGCATCTGACAGCCACCCCCATGTCTCCTGGGGATGGGTGCAGGGGCAGCCGCACTGTCAGGTGCCGTCACCCACACAGTGTCCACTGCTGTCATCGTCTTCGAGCTGACGGGGCAGATCTCACACATCCTACCTGTCATGATTGCTGTCATCTTGGCCAATGCTGTGGCCCAGAGTCTCCAGCCCTCCCTCTATGACAGCATTATCCGCATCAAGAAGCTGCCTTACCTTCCCGAGCTGGGCTGGGGCCACCATGAGTGAGTGTGTCTCCTGACTTGGCCCCAAGCTCCTCACCAGGACAAAGGGAGGAGGTGTCATGACTCTGAGGCCACTGTTACCTTCCCTGACAGGAAATATAACGTGCGGGTGGAGGACATCATGGTGCGGGATATCCGTTATGTCACCCTCAACTGCAAATACCGGGACCTGCAGCATGTCCTGCATGGCACCAAGATGAAGAGCCTGCCACTGGTGGAGTCGGCTGGTGAGATGCGGGCAGGGGGCTCTGTCAGCACCCACCCCAGCTATGGGCTGTGCCAGGATGGTGGGAAGGGGGTGGCAAAGGAGATGTCAGGAGCCAACGCAGCCCCTCGCCGCTGCCGGCAGAGTCCATGATCCTGCTGGGCTCCATCGAGCGGGCGCAGGTTGGGTCCCTGCTCAGTCACCAGCTCAGCCCCCAGCGTCGGCTCCAGGCCCTGCAGCAGAAGGCTCTGGCTCAGGATGGGCACCGGCTCTCTGATGCCAGCATCCGCTTCCAGGTGAGGGGTGCAGCTGCCTCGGGGGATACCCGGTCAGGGTGCCCCCCCCCTTCCTCCCCCTCACCACCCTGTCTCCTTGCAGATCAGCACAGAGGCCTCCTCAGGTGCCCCCACCCGCATTACCCCCCGCAAGCCCCTAAAGCCGGCACTGAAGCGAGTGCCCAGTGGCCTGGTTGAGAGTCCCCCGGGTGAGTCTGCTCCCAGCCCCCCACAGCTCCCCCACACCCTCGTGCTGACACCCCCTCCCCACCCACAGCTGGCACCACCGACCACACCAGCATTGCTCTCAAGAGCCTCTTCTGTGCCAACACTGCTGCAGATCCCACCGAGGTGAGCACCTAGCTCTGACCAGCCCATTCTACCCACTACCATCCTCCCCCACCACTCTCGTCCCCTTTCACTTCTTCATGCCCCTTCCCACTCCTGCCCACCCCTTCTCATCCCTGACAGTCCCATCCCTTCCTTCCCATTCCTTTTCATCCTTTCTCATCTCTGCCATATCCTGCCCAACCCTGCCCATTCTTGTCCCATCCCATTCCATTTCTGTTCAGCCCTTCCCATCCCTGTCCAAATCCATCATTTTCTCTCCCATCCTTTCCCTGCCCACCCCTGCCCATGGCACCACCACCATGCCCTAACTCCACTGTCTCTCCTGCGCGGTGCCAGGCACAGGGCATGGCCTATCGCAAAGCCAAACACGTCCGTATTTCCATTGTGGTAAGCTGCAGCTGGGTACAGCTCCTCTCTGCCAATCAGAGCCAAGCATAGATTCTCTGAACTAATCAGGGACCCAGCAAGATTCTGCTTGGCCAATCATACTCAGCCTGTGCCTATGTGGCCAATCTCAGACTGTCCCAACTCCTCAGCCAATCACAGTGTGCATCTGCCCAATCCCAAACTGTCCTGGCGAATCACAGCATGATCTGGAGCCTCTCAGCCAGTCACAGCCAAGGGATTTGCCCCACTTTGCTCAGCCAATCATGGCACAGCCTTCATTCTTCCCACCAAGCACAAGCCTGCTTTATCCCACTTTGTCCAATCATGGTGTGACCTCTATCTCAACCAATCACATTACCTGACCCATGCTCTGCCCACATGCTGCCCTGCACCCTGCCCAGGGACTGCTTCCTGCAGCCTCCCTGAGCCCTGCCTGTGCCCTGATCACTCCCTGCTTGCACCCTGCTTGCTTCCTGCTCACTCCCTGCCTGCAGCTGGTGGGTGGCCACTCTGCCTGCTGCCCTGCAGCCTGCCCACCCTGCCAGCCTGTCCACACTTGCACCTCTTTTGCAGGAGGAGATGGACATGGGTGACAGGATGACACCAGCTGAGGTGAGGGGGTGGGCATGGGCAGACAGAACCCTCCTGTCCACCTAGACCCAGGAGATCTCAACTGGGGTCTGAGGCAAGGAGAGGGGAGCAGATTACTCTAGTGTTCCCGTAACACTGAGTGCAGGGTTGGAGGGGGGCCACTTCTGGCACCTTGGAGGGCTGTGCCCATGGCATCCCTATGGCATCCCCCTCACAGATTGTGGAGTGGGAGGAGCAACAGCTGGACCAGCTGGTGGACTTCAGCAGTGCCAAGATCGACCCTGCACCCTTCCAGCTGGTGGAGCACACTTCACTGCACAAGGTTTGCCTACATTCTTGCCGACCCCTACCCAGACCACACCTCCCACCCAGAGCCCCAACACAGCCCACTCTTCCTGCAGACCCACACCATCTTCTCGCTGCTGGGCCTGGACCATGCATATGTCACCAGCATTGGGCGCCTGGTGGGCATGGTGTCTCTCAAGGAGGTGAGCTGGGGAGTTGGGGAGGTTTGGAGGGGCACAATGAGGGCACCTGGAGCTGCCTTCCCATAGCTTTTGGGTGCCCACAGCTGCGCAAGGCCATTGAGGGCTCATTGACGGCCAAGGGGGTAAAGGTGCGCCCACCACTTGCAAGCTTCCGTGACAGCACCACAAGTGCCAGCGAGCCCGACACCACTGCCCTACGCCAGCTCTGGGACCGCCACCAGCACCACCCCATGCCCCGTGAGGCTGGTCCCGGGGGTGACGAAGACGACAACACCCCCAAGGGCCAGTGAGATTGGATGTTCCCCCACCGTGTCCCCAGGTGCCGCAAGGCCCCCCGGGAGGTGCCGGGAGATGCCCACCCCATGTCCACACACACTGGGTTTGGCATAAGTGTAGGCACCCTCAATCCAGTGCTGCGGCCCCCCTCCCTGTGCCAGGGGCTGGCCAGATACCCCCAAACCTGTCTGTACCCCCCCATCTCCCTGCCACCTCTTGGGGTTTTCCACTTCACTACCTCTGCACCCCTTCCAGACCCCGGTGCACACCTGGCATGGCCACCACCCTCACTGATCCCTCCCCTGCCAGGAGCCACAGTGTGCCTGTTCAGGGTGGTACAGGGACATAGGTGGACACTGCCCCTCTCCTCAGCACCTCATGCTGGGAAGTGGGGTCCTGCCACCCCTCCGCTGCACACACCCCACATCCCCCCGTCATGTAAATACAGAGATTTTTATATTAATTTAATAAAAGGACTTTATAAACAGAGCCGGAGCACTGAGGTGGAGAAAGGGGCACAGCCAGCAGGCACCAACTGAGCCTCACTATGGCACCAGGGTCAGCATCACTTGTGGCAAGGAGCCTTTCTTTGCCTGGTGCCAACTCACAGAGTGGCCTCACTGCGGTAGAGCAGCTGTGGGGGCTCACTGTTGCAGGCACCAGCAAGGCGCCGGGCAGTGATGACCAGTGTGCCAGCCTCACTGAGGGCACAGCTCACGGACAGTGGGTCCATGTCCTCGGGGAGCTGGCACTTGTGGGTGAAGGTGTCACAGATGGTGCCATCCTCAGCCACCTGTAGGGAGGTGGTGCCAGTGCAGTGAGGCATGGAATGACATGGTGGTACACAGCACATTCCCAGTTACCCCCGTGTTAGTGATGGGACAGTTCCCAGTCCCCCAAACTCCAGCAGGGAGTTCAACAGGGCAGTTCCCAGTTATCCCAGTGACTCAGGAGCAATTCCTGGTTGCATTGCCAGCAGGGAGCAGCTCCCAGTTGACTCAGTCTTGAGGGGTGGGGCAATTTCCAGTTACCCCAGTGCCAGCAGAGATTGTTCCCACCTACCCTCCCCCACCAGCAGAGAATGCAACAGGGCAAGAGTTCCCAGTTGCCCTATTGTCAGTGATGACAGTTTCCAGTTGCCACGGTGCAGGAGAGGTACAGTGGAGCAAGAACTTCCAATTGTCCCATTACTAATGGACAGCTCCCGATTACCCCAGTGCCAGCAAGGACCATTCCCAATTACTCCCCCCTGCAGGAGGGGGTGCCATAAGGCAAGACCTCCATTGCTCCATATGCTGTATGGTGAGATTCTTATCCCTCAGGGTGCCTTACCTTCTCAGCCTGGATGGTGACGTGACAGTTGGAGATGGTCACCACGATGTCGGGGGGCTCAAACTGGCTGACATCGGCCACCACCTGGTAGATGTCACCCTGGGCACGCACCCAGGTGCCCAGGCTACAGGGGTACATAGTGCCTGAGGACCCTGTGGATAGTGGGGGGGCTGCCAGGCATAGGGTTGTAGGGGCAGGGTGCCTAGGGACTGGAGCACTGAGGTGTGTAGGAGAGGCTGGTGACACTGAGGGGACCCTGAGATAACAGGTGCACTGGAGGTTTCAGGACATTAGGGGTGCTGGAGGGTTGCAGGGGAAACTGGGGCCCCAGAGGTATGGGGGATACTGGGTGGTCTGGGGTAGCAGGAGACACTGAGGGGTCTAGGGGGAAAGACTGGACAACCTGGCGACAAGAAGGGGGATTTTTCAGGAGACTGGGGACACAGGGGACAGCCAAGAAAGTCTGGGGGGAGTGAGGAGGGAGAGCCACTGGGGTGCTCTGGGGAGGTACAGGAAATGGGGGGCTAGCAGAGGACACCAAGGAGTCTGGGGCACAGAAGGGCTGAGGACTTAAGGGATGCCAAGAAGGTCTGAGGTAGTAGTAAAGGACAGGAGGGGAAGTGTCTGTGGACACAGGGAGACTCAGAAGAATCTGAGGAGGGGAGATCTGGGGGCACAGTGAGCCAAGGGACACTGGGCATACTGGGAAAGTGGCATAGAGGGCACAAAGGGGCTTGGAAGGGAGAGAGGAGGAATGGAAGATATTCCAGAGAGCAATGGAGACACCTGGGGAGAAGTCAAGGCTCCCATCCCAGCACAGTACAGACTGGGAGATGTCCCACGCAGTTTCCAGGCACAAGGCAGCTGGAAAAGTTGTGGAGGGACCCTCCCTGGGGTAACAGAGCCCCCCACCCCCTCCATCCCCAGTACCTGGGTACCCAAAGGCCTCGTGTGCCCCAAAGGGCCCATGCTGGAGGTTGCCCTCGAAGCGTGGCTCGCCGTGCCCTTGGCCATAGGCACAGTACGGAGGGACAGAGCCGAGCGAGGCCATGGCGCCTGTCGCCTGTGACCCCCAAAGCCTCAGCTGCGGGGAAGGGGCCGGCCGCCTGCCACTACCACAGACACAGTGATGCCCATAATTAGGCACCTCGGCCCCAGGAATGTGAGATAAGGGCCAAGGCTTCCGCGTCACCCTGTGGGGCCACAGTGGGGAATTCGCTGCCACCCAGCCTAGCCCCCCTGGAGATGTCCCCCACCAACAAGAAGAGGCAGGTGGCACAAGGCTCACACAATGGACTTTATTCGAGGCCTGGTAGGATGGGGGAGGGGGTGCTGGGGTCTGAGCACCCCTTGGGTACCCCACGGATACCACTGCAGCGGGGCAGGGGGCTCGGGCAGCTCCCATGGGTACACACACACGTGCACATGCACATATGCTCCCAGGTGTGCACACACATCCCCAAGCGTGCACACACACACACACACGCACACACACGCAGAACAAAGCCACCTACCCATCTGCAGGCACCCCATACACCAAAGCCCATCCCAGTGCTGTGGGGAGTATCCGCTGTCCCTGGAAAGGGGGTGGTGGAGGGTGGCAGGGAGCCCATTAGCACAGTGTCAGGCCTGCTGGCCCCTCCACTAGCTCACAGATTGGTCATGCGAAGAAAGGGGAGCCAGTCCCATGCCAGGCATCCGATGGCAGGGAGGGTGAAGGGGTGCTATGCCTCGCAGGGATTGATGGGGGGTGCTGGGGGGTGCAGGGGAGCAGGGGTAGCAGGTACATAGTGGGTGCTAGGAGCACCCTGGGATGCAGGGCTGGGTGAGGAGCAGCATGCAGTGGGTTAATGGCCCCAGGAGAACAAGTGCCATGCAGGAAAGGGGTGCAAGCGTTGGCAAAACAAGCATTCCTCCCCCAGACAGCATGCCCCAACCCCCAGCACAGCCCTGGGGGTCCTCGAGCCAGAGTGCCACCCCTGGCCAGGACAAGGGGAAGCTAGTCGCCCTTCATATAGGCACTTGGTTCCCTGTTAGGTGCAAGTGACTCAGGGCCAGGGACATCAGTCCCACCCCCTCCCCCTCTCTCCACCCTACACTGATTCACAGCAGACTTAGGTGGCCCTTGCTGGGTTGAGCCCCTTGCCACAAGACTAACATGGTGGTGCTGTTGCTGCTGGTCCAAAGCCCCCAACCTCAGGGCTTATGCCCACCTGGCCTCCACCCAACCCTGCAGTCTCCCTGTGCCAGCCCCACACACGTACAAAACTATAGAAAGCTCCGGTCCCGCGGCACATCCACAGTCCCCCAGAACTCTCCAGCACTCCTCAGTCGCCCCGTGCCCCGAGGCAGCAGTTTACAGTTTAAAACTCGGTCTGATAAAAGCTGGTCAAGGAGAGCAGGAAAAGCCCTCACTCCCCATATCCCACTCCACTGCCCCATGCCAGGCATGGGGTGATGGCACCACAGGGTGCTCAGAGAGGGTTCAGCCATGCCAGGTAGGAGGGGGAGTCCGTGCCCAAAAGGGAAGAGCAGGGCAGTTTTTGGGGGAACATGCGAACAGCCACCCCCATTGATTCAGTCCCATCAGTTCTAGGGGGGACATCTGGGCGTCAGGGTGGGGATTGGACCCCCTCAAGCCCTTCCCCATGCCCCTTCCCCGCTCTCATGCAAAAATCCAGGAGGATAATGATGCGACCGAGCAGGGCTGGGGTGTGGTGTGGGCACACTGGCAAGGGGGGCAGCAGTAGCCCCCCAGACCCCCCTGTGCCCAGATAACAAGGGGGAACAGCAGCAGGGCCCGTCCCTCGCCTGGTGCAGGGTCCGGCCAGAGGGCAGTGGCAGGGGGACTGGACCCCCACGAGGAGAGATGCAGGGCACCCCAGGGGGGCATCAGGGCTCTTCGGCTTCCTCCTCTTCCTCCAGCGATGCTACGCCAGAGGAGGCAACGTCGGAGACCTTCCGGCGGAGTGGGAAGTCCTTGCTCAATACCACCTCATCCTCCGCAGGTGAGAGGCAGGCTTCGGCGTAGGACACGGAGTAGATGGAGTCCTGGCACCGGAACCGTGCCAGACCCCGCAAGGCACTTTGGCTGGCCGGAGGGGGCAGCTTGGGCAGCAACAGGTCCTCACCCCCCAGGGAGCCCAGCAGTTTGGCAGTGAGTTCAGAGGGGGACACCATCTCCAGGCTGCAGAGGCTGGAGCAGAGGGTCTCAGGGGAGAGGGTGTGCGAGGAGTCACTCTCAGGTTCACAGGAGCCATGCCGCATGCCCAGCTGGCACAGGTGGCCCTGCAGCAGGTCTCGCAGCAGCGCACTGGCGGGCACCGTGCTGGGCAGCTCTGGGGGGAGATGGGAGGTCCAGGGTCAGTCAGGGCTGGTGGCACTGGGGGCTGCATCTCCCTCCCACATTCTGTCTCACAGATGGGAGTGGTGGGATGGGTGCAGCTCCATGACAGGTGCTGGGCTTCCTTTGCCCACAAATTGCTCTGTGTGTGGCACTGGTGATCACCAAAGGAAAAACAAAATATGCTCTGGCACTGTCATTTTGCAGGGCTTCCCCATCCCTGGCAGGGGCACTGTCCCACAGGGGGTACCCAGGCTGGGAAAGGTGGCCAGGCATCAAGCATCCCTCTCTCCTTCAACCCTTGGCACGGGCAGTGGGATACCTACAGCAGGACACCAACACCAGCAGTGGGACACCTTGCCTACCTGACAGATCCCCATGGTACTTACCAGTGGGCTGGGAGCTCTCTGTGGAGGGCATGAAGTCCTCATCGTAGGACTCATCATTGGAGTCGTCCCCATCCACCGAGGACCAGGCTCGCAGCTTGGCCTCTGCGATAGCAAACTGCTCTGCTACGCCTGGCAAAGAATGGGTACAGGTCACACACGCACCAAAAGAGGCCCCTAAAAATCCCCCTACCCTGGCACTTCTGTGCCCACAGTGCTACAGCATGGATGGATGGGTGAATGGGGACAACCCAATCCACCTCTCCTGCCCACAGCTGTGGGCAGGGAATGTGCCCTCCCGAGGTACCCCCCACGGTGCCCACCAGCAGCAAAGCGCGCCTCCTGCTCGCCCTCACTCAGGTGGCAGTAGGAACTGAAGGCGCTCTCCAGGGCAGTGGGTGACTCCACGGGCTTGCACCAGCCCTTCCACTCGATGAGGTGAGCGACACGGCCCTGTGCCATGGCTGTCGGCTTCGTCACGTGCTCCTTCACCACCTGCGAGATGCCTGTGAAGCGTGTCCTTGTGTCAGCAACTTCTGGGCACCCCAAGTCCCCTCCACAAAGCCTGCAGCCCCCCAGCCTCCAGTCCTTGGGACCTGGCACACCATATTCTTCTCTTGTGTGCACCCAAGAACCCCAAGAACATCTTGAGGCCACCAAACTCCGGAATGCACTCCCCAAGAGCACTGCCCGGGCAACCCAGTCTGGGTGAGCAGTTACCATGCAGCGAGGAGCGGGCCAAGGCAGCAATCTCCTGGATGGTCAGCGCGCGCCGCGACTTGGGCAGCATCTCGACAGTGTCCTCAACATTGACCTGCTGGAGCAAGCAGGGGTATCACGGCCCTGAGGCCCCTACCTGTCCCTTACCACACATCTGTGCCTATTTGCACATTCCCATGCTGTTGTACACCCATATTATATGCACAATTGCTATGCACACTCACTCCTGCAGGTGTCTGCTAACATAACCATGCACACACACAGACACTCATACATGTGTTCTGACCACACACACACATATATGCACTTGCTGCACACACACAGCCACACAGCACAGATGGGGCTCTCCTCACCCTGCACACATATGAACTCACTACATGAATGCTCGCCATACATGCTCCACATGTGCACAGACAATGCCCTGTGCTGGCTGGTAATACCGAGCATCCTCCCAGGCTCATGCATAAACACACATACATACATACATACATGCATGAGGCCACCACGGCCAGGCTCCCTGGCAGCACCCACCATGCCACAACACCCTGCTGCACATCCCCGTTACCAGTCCTGGCCACTCCAGGCCCCAAGCCCACAGACACGGGGGAAGCGATGCAGGATTTGGAGGCACGCAACAAATTGCATTGCCATGGCAACGAGGCACTGTGGACTGATTTCTCCCAGGATACAGCCCGGCTCACATCTGACGTCAGAGCAGCCCCAGAGCTGGCTGCAAGATGGCAGGGCCAGGCGGGCAGCAGAGCCCCATGCACCCCCTGGCCAGGGCCAGGCACCCCATTGTGGGAAGTGGAAACAGGGGCTCAGCTGGGCACAGTGGTACCTGGAGGAAGTCCTGGCTGTTGAAGGAGGCCTGACGCACCAGGCGGGGCAGCGGGCGGGTGGCACTCAGCGGTGAGAGTGCTTTCACCTCCTTCCACTCCACACACAATGTCGTGTCCACGGCCACTGCGGGAAGAGCCAGGGAGGTACCACTACCCTCAGCTCCCATGGCACCCCCCTCAGTCCCCCACCCCAGGTTAGCAGCTTCTTGCCCCATCTGAGACCAGATGCAACTCATTGCAGGGATGCTCTGGAGCAAGCGGGTGCTGCAGCACAGGTGACTCACACCCAGGCGACTCTTCTGCCTGTGTCAGCGGTAACATATGGCCCCAGCCTGGCACTGGGGACCGGGTGACCATCCCAGCTTGGCAGCTGTTTCAGAAGGGGTGGGGGCAGCTGGACCAGACAGTGGGGACAGACTGGGCCTGGCACTGGGTGCTTGGAGGGAGACAGTGCAGCACCATGCTGCAGGTGGCTCGCACTCCTTCACCATCTCCAAAATCCCCCTCCACAGTTCCCTATATCTGCGGTGGGCAGAAGTGAAAGGGACAGGGGCAAAAGAAGTACCTTTGTCTATCCTCCAACCCAACATTCTGATCTCCTGGCACCAGAACCCCAAAAGGATGGGGCCCTGCCCCCTCAGGCCTTGACCACTGAGCACCAGGGCAAAGGAGGTTCCCTTGTCACTGCAAGCCCTTGGGCCAGGGAAGCCCCCAGGGGACCTGAGCAGGATGTCCCCAGAGAGCCTCATTACCCTACACTAAGATGGGCCCAGCTGATGTAAACCAGCCATAAGATAGAATATGAGGGCGGCAAGCAGTGTTCCTCTCAGCCCCCTTCTGGGGGTAGCTCCTAGAGAAACTGCCAATGGCATCTTCTCCACCCTTGGCTGTGGGCAGGGGCACCCTGTGGTTAGGCCCCAGCATCAACACCCCTTCTTCCTTAGCAACACCACCCCCAGGGCCCCTTGATGTGTCTGCAACAACCCCAGCACCATCTCAGCCCCCACCATCCCAGCCCACAGAACATACCCGGATCACAGTCACAACCCTCGTCACCCCCACCACAGCTTAAGCTGCACCCCCAGGACATCTGCAGCACCCCATACCCTGCAGCAGCACACCCCTGCCAGCCCCCATAGCTCCTCCAATAGCCTCCCAAGCATCTCTATCCTACTCACAGCACCCCCATATGCTTCCAGACCTCTACCTGTGATCCAGTCCCACACCCCCTTCCTAGCCCCCTGCACCACCTCACCAGATCCTCCAAAGCTGAACCCCAGCCATTCCAACCTCCTCAACACCTACACACCCTCATCCCCCGGGCCATGCAGCTTCCCCAGCACAGCATCCTCAGGTCCAAAACCCCCACCTGTCTATATCCCCTATCCCCCTATACATACCCAAGCCTCTAGAGTCCCTCAAGCTCCCTGTATCCTGAGCCCCACAATATCCTGAGACACTTCAGTCCTCTGCAACCTGCTCACTACCTCCACCTATCCTCCAGTCCCCCACAGCCTTAATACACCCCCCATATATCACCACCCCAACCCCTAGCCCCTCTCAGCTCCTCTACAGCAGCACCCCACCCTCCATCTTCCCATATCACCCAACATCCTAAACACATCACTCTCTCCCTCCCCGAGCAGCCTCCCCCCAGCCCCTGCACCCTCCAGCACCTCCCTACACCCGCATTCTCAAGTCTCCCTCCACCCCCTAAGACCCCCCACCATGAGCCCCACGCGCCCCCTCCTGTCCCAGGCTGATGCCGCTCACCCACCGATGGTGGTTTTGGAGCCGATGCAGCCCATGCTCCCGGGGGGCCCCCGGTGCGGGCACTACAGCCGGCTCCGCGCCGCCCGCATCGCCCCCCGGCCGCATGGGCGGCCCCGGGCAGCGCCCGCGCCCCTCTGAAGGCTGGTACAGGGTCGGGCTGCGATACCGGAGCCCCGAGCAGTGCCTGCGTCGGGCCGGGGAGCAGCACGTCCAGAGACGTCACTGCTGGGGGAGGAAGAGGAGGGAGAGGGGGAGGTGGGAGGGGGGAGGGAGATTGGGAGGAAGAGGAGGAGGATGGGGAGACGGAAGGAGGAGGAAGGATGAGGAAGAGGAGGACGAGGGGACTAAAGGAGGACGGAGAGGAAAGAAAAGGAGGATGTGTGAGAGGGAGGCTGGGAGGAAAGGAAGGATGAGGAGAGAAAGAAGGGGGATGAAGGCAGCCGGGGAGGATGAAGGAAGAGGGGGGCTGAAGGAAGAGGAAGAGGGGGATGAAGGAAGAGGAGGGGGGACACGGAGAGGAGGAGGATGGACGAAGGAAGAGGAGGGGGCGGAGAAGGAGAGGAAGACCGGGCACCGCGGAGAGCGCTGTGCCAGCACCGCGGACAGCGCCGCCCCCCACAACAGCACCCCCCACCGGCTCCGGCCCCCAGGGGGAACAAGGGGTCGGACCCTCCTCAGCATGACAGCCAAGCCTGCCCACATACGGCAAGGGGCTGGTGGCACAGGAAGAGTCACAGAGCCTGTAACATGGGGCTGAGGGGCCCACCTCACACTCTGGGTTCAGGGCAGGAGGCCAGAGGCGCTTAGGACATCACGTCAGACAGCACCCCAACCTCCCCCAAAGAAGATCCAAACCAGCAGTGATACCAGGATGAGGAGTTCTTTGGATTAACTCCCAGCTGAAAATGCCTGTTTATTCTGAAACCTAATGACAATTAATGCTGCAGCACCTTTTTCCCTGCCAGAGTGCCACCCTCCCCCCGGCAAGGAGAGTAACAGAGCTGCCGAAGGGCCACCCTCTTTACTCAGTCCCAGGCAAAGGGAAGGAAGCTCTTGGCCAGTACCCCAACCCACACACAGGCCCTGCTGGCCCTTCCCTGCCAACTGCTTCCCAGCACGAGTGCTGCCAGGGCTGCAGCTCAGACGGATCAGCCTCTAATCTGGGGAACAGCCTCTGGTTAATTATTCTGTACCCTCTGGGCCATGGCCAGGGTGACTCAGCATGAGGAAGCCCAATGGACCAAAGAAGACCAAAGAGCAGACCAGCCCCAAGGGAGACCAGGCTCCAGCAGGGCCAACCCACCCAGGAGCCCCAGGGGGTGCATTGGAGACCCTTTGCCACCTTCCCAGTCCCAGAATGGAGGGCACCTACCGTCTGTCTCAGGGTGCCCCTGGGGAAGGATGGCCCCTCCTGGGCTCCAGGCTGTCACCCCCACATCAGCCCAGGCATGAGGGACATAGGACAGAGGGGGCGGCAACAGTGGCACACGGGGGCATTATTTAGCAATGTTCTTTTATTTCCAGTTTTAAGGTGAAAAGATGCCTTTAAATCTTCAATTAAATACTCCATAAAGAGAAAAAAAAAAAAAAAAAGGCAAAAAGAAAAATTATTTACAAATTCACGTGACCAGTAATTGAATCCTTGTTTTAATAATTACACGTGCAGCTCGTCACATCCGGCGCTCTATAAATACAGGGGACGCGGATGGGGGGGCCGCCCCGTCGCTTGCCCAATTGTGGCCTTAAACGTTTGGGAAGAAGATTGGGCCTGTGCCCAGGGGAGGGGATAAAAGGAGACTCAGCCTGGCCCAGAGAGAAGGGGTCACCCCCCCTACTCTCCAGCACCCTCCCCAAGTGCCAGAGCAGGAGCTAGGGGGGAATGATTTATATTTAAAATAAAAAACCATAGACAAGGGGGTCCAGGCAGTGAGGAATAGAGAGAGGACAGGGGAGGGAGAGAAATCACATTCCTGTCCCCAAACCAAATTCATAAGTTTATATATATATAATCTCTCTATATTTCATCAAGAAGTGGGGAGGAGGAAGAAGAGGGGGAAGAGGAGGGGAGAGCTATGTCCCCGCCCCATCCCCCTCCCCATGAGTCCGGAGAGTGCTCTGCCCCCCTCACGGAGACCCGGTGTGCCTGTGCTGGGAGGAGGGAGAAGAGGGGCCCCAAGGGGACCCACGGCAACAGCTGCCTCCGTCAGCATCCGTTTATTATCATCATCATGACAAACCAGTACAGGCCTTGCAAACAGAACCGGGACAGGGAGAGGAGGAGAACTGAAAAGAGAAAGGGGGGCTGTGGGGAGCACAGTAAGTCCCTCAGCTCTGGCATCAACAAGTCCAGTGGGGCTGGGGGTGGGAGGGGATGGAGACACTCCCCAAGCTGCCCCACTCTCTCTCTCCCCACTTCCTCCTCCTCACGGCTGCTCAGTTGTTGTCCGACTCGTCCTCAGCTTCCCGGAGCCAGGTGAAAAAGGCTGTCACTGATTTGAGCGCCACCCCTTTTCCCTGCTGCTCAGCTGGGTCCTTGCTGGACTCCCACTTGTAGAAAGCTTCCTCCTTGATGACATCCTCATCATAGAGGGCATCAAAGAACACCCGCAGCAGGTCTGGGGGGGGACACAAAGGGAAACCCTGCCATTCTCTAGCCACCAGCCACCCTGCTAGGGTGGGGTAACACCTGCCACCCCCCTCCACAGCCCACCTATCCCACAACACTCACTGGGAGGCTGGTCCAACTTCACCACCAAGGCTTGCAGGGCATAGAGTGCCTGGAGCTCCTTCTGCTCATCCCGCAGGTACTTCTGCAGCAGCTTGGCTTGGTTGTGGATGACCATGGCGTCCACACGATAAGGGTTCTCAACTGCAGGAGACAGGGTGTGAGATGAGGGCGGCATGGGCAGGGCGACATCCCCTCCTCCACCATCCCCTGGTACTCACAGATGATGGCTGAGTGGCACACAGATGTCATCAGGGCCCTGATAAACGCGTTGGACGAGACCTGCTGCTCGCTCAGGTTGGCCTGGAGGAGAGGTGTGAGGAGAGGCTGTGAGGTGGGGAGAGGGGCAGGGAGGGAGGAGCCCCCAGGCCCATGGGCACTGAACCCACACACGCACCTCAATCCAGTCGTGTATTCTTTGGTTGTTCGGGTTCTCCTTCAGCAGTTTGTCCATTTGCTTGCACAGCTCCTCTGAGGTCAGCTCCTTGTGGCTTGGCATGTCCAAGTTGTCCCCCATTGTGTACTCCAATTTCTGAGGGAATGGGCAGACAAGCTGGCACTGGGGAACACCACACTCCTGGCAGCAGGAGCACCAGGAACTGCCACATCCCAGCTCCACCCCTCACTGCTGCTGAGTTCCTACCTGCTCTGTGACAAATTTGTTGACATCCTGGTCCTCAGGCAGGAATTCCTTCCAGCTCAGGCCCCCATCCCGCCACAGCTTACCTGCAGTCTTCTGGCTCTGAAGGACAGAGGGCTAGCATCAGCACACCATGCCTTTCATCTCCAGGGAGGGGGATATGCTGCAGCTTGGCCACACCACCCCCAAGACCCAGACAAGGGACCACAGAACCATAGACTAGTCTGAGTGGGAAGGGATCTTAATCTAGTTCCAGCCCTCCTACCATGGGCAGGGACATCTCCCACTAGACCAGACTGCTCAAAGCCCCATCCAGCCTGGCCTTGAACACTTCCAGCAAGGGGACATCTGCAACCTGGGAAACCTGTTCCAGTGTCTCACCATCCTCACATTGAAGAATTTCTTCCTAACATCTAATTTAAAGCTACCCTCTTTCAGTTTAAAACCATTAACCCTCAAAGTCCTACCCCTACATTCCCTGATGGTCCCTCCCCATCTTTCCTGTAAGTCCCCCCTTTAAATACTCTAAGGCTGCAATAAGGGCTCTCCAATACCTTCTCCAAGCTGAACAACCCCAGTTATCTCAGCTTGTCCTCAGAGGTGAGGTATTCCAGTCCCCTGAGATCAACTTTGTGGCCTCCTCTGGACAGTCCTACAGGTCCCATGCTTCTTATATTGGGGGCCCCCAGACCTGAGCACAGTACTCCCAGTAGGGTCTCATGAAAGCAGAGAAAGGTGTCCCCTGTGTGTGATGGCAGAGGGGTTCAATCCCCACATGCCACCCTGCCCTCCTTGAGCAGGCTGCAACCCCGATGTGGTGAGCAATGGCTACATGAGCACCATGTACTTACCATGCCCTTGCACAACAAGCCCAGCACCTCGACCAGTAGAGTGGTGGCCTTCCCAATAGGCACCAGGGGCTTCGTTATCTCCCTGCAGGCACAGGAGATATGGTTGAGCTACCTGTTCAGAGGAGTCCCGCAGGACCCCATGTCAGCTCGACAGAGGGGCACATCCCTCACCTGAACAGCTCCTCCATGGGGATGCCTTCCTCTTGCAGGATGGGGGTGATGAGCTCAGCCAGGTACAGCCAAATGTGTGGGATGTCAATCTCCATGTCTTCTGCAACCTCCAGGATCTCTCGCAGCCTGAAGGGCAAAGAGGACCACTGGGATCAAGCAGTCCCTGTGCCCACAGCTGTGAGGGATCTCAGGAGATGTCAATGGTGAGCCCTGCTTAAATTCAGGGCTTAATTCAAAGCCAGGGGAACACCAGCTCAAGGCCAGGCGGCCTCAGCTCCTCACCCTTTGTAATACTGCTCCTTGGAGAGCGTGCCTGCCTTCACCAGCTGGCACAGCAGGATCCCCATGTGCTCACGGGAGATGGTGCTCCTCTCCAGCGTGGACTCAATGCCATTCTGCACGAAGATGTAGAGCAAGGAGGGGCTGCCCAGTTCCTGCACACACTGCAAGGCCTCCTGCAGGGAAATGAATGGTCAGTGCTGCCCCACAGCCAGCCCTGGCTCCTCCCTTACTCATCCAGGCACCACAAGAACCCAACCCAGCAGCCCAGGGAAGCAAACAGTATGTTATGAGGGCCATACAGTGCTGTGCTGGCTCCTGCCTCCTCTCACCTTCATGTCATTGATGTGCAGATATTCCTCTATGATAGCCTTTGATTTCTTCTCCAGCTCCTCTTCTGACAGCGCAGGCTTGGGGGATGCTGTGGGAGGTGCTGGCTCCTGTTTAACTGTGAGGAGAGAGCAAGAATCAGGCACTGCCTGGGACAGGCAGAACCCCAGGCCGAAGCCTGACCCCCAGGGCACGACTCCCCCCTCAGCTCACCGGTCTCTCGGCTCCTGTCCCGCTCCTCTGTCATGCTAGCAGCTTTGCGCACAGCCTCAGGACCGCCCTGCTTTTCCTGTTCCCGGCTCCTGTCCTCTGTCTCTTTGCTGAAGCTCCTCTTGGTGAGCGCAGATCTGTTCCTGTCTGCCCGATCCCCCCGGTCGGGACGCTCCAGGCGGTCACTGCCCTTCTCTGAACGTGACTCCCGGTCACCTCTGTCACCAGCTTTCTCTGACCTGTCACGGCTGGAGCTGCTCCTAGGTGGGAGGATAGAAACAGTGTGAAGAGACCATCACCACCCTCCCTGACCCCAGACTGCAGAGCTCTGTGAGGCAAGGCTGTCCCACTCCTATCCCAGCCCTTTCCAGGGCCTCTTCTAGGATGTGACCACTCTCAAGGGAAAGCTTTCCCCCATTTCTTCCCTGTTCCAACTCATGCCCTATGCCCTTCAGCAAGCCTGAGCAGAGCCTAACCCCAACCTGCCTGCATCTTTCCCCTGCTGCAGACTGTGGGGAGATCTCTCCTTGTTTTCATTTTCTTAACAAACCAAATTCCAGCTCTTCTTGAGGATTTTGTGCCCAGCTGCCACTGGATTCCCTCCAGCCCATCAATGCCATCTAGTCCCACCCTCACATCGGACCCAGCACCCCAGTGTGACCCCCAAGGGCCAAACAAGCAGGAAGGAAGCCTCGGGTAGAGTCAGACTTCCTTACCACAAGGACACATCACCAGCTCCAAGCCCCACCAAAGCCCCATCCTGCCATAGGGTATTATTCCAGCCCAGACACCATATGTTTGCCTACGTATTGGCTGACCGCTGCCCAATTCAGGGAATGCCTCCCTGGGCTGCAGACCCACACGTCAAGGCAGGGCCAGCCCCTCACCTCTGCACCACACGGCGGGACTCCATGCTCTCAGCCGGTGTCGACTGCTGGAGTGCTGAGAAGCGGTTCAAGGTGCTTGTGGCTGGTCGCCCTGAATCAGATGCTGGGTGTGAAAAGAGGGAAGCCTCAGAGTTTGGCACCTCCCCATAACAGGAATCGCTGGGGGAAGGATTCCTCCTTCCACTCCGTCCGACGGCACCCAACCAGCCCCATACTGCCCACCTGAATCTGCAGGCTTCGCGCCAGACCCTCCGCTGCTGCCTTTGCCCCAGCTCAACCGCCCACCCGGTGCAAAGAGCTGGTTGTTGGAGTCAATGGATCCAGGCTGCAGGTGGAGAGACAGAGTCAGTTCTGAAAGCCCACACCAAGGCAGGATCTGGGAGAGGTTGTGGCCAGGCTCAGCTGCCCACACTGCACCCACAGCCTCACCTTGGTGATCTTTGTTAGTCGGCTTGTGTCGATGGGCCGGTTGCCCTTACTGATGGGCACTGTGTTCCAGCCATCATCTGCCACCAGGCTCCCACGCCCACCTAGGTACAAGGGGGACAGGTGTAAGGCACAGCCTGGCCTTGAGCAGTGCCCAGCAGCAGGAACCCACCCCTGTCAGCCTCAGGTGCCCCTGAGCACAGGCACTCACTGCTGGAAGATGGACCTGGAGGGCCCCTCCTCTTGTCCTTTGACATGAGCTGCTGCACTTTGATGTGTTCCCGATGTTCTTCCATCTCTGCTTCCTTATGAATCTGGTCGATTGTCTTGGGGCCCTGGTCTCCTCGTCGCGGCACCCAGCTACTCTGCAGAGGTCAGGGAAGAGGAGAAGATAGCACTGAGCTGGCTGGGGGACCAAGGCAGAGACATTCCCCCATCCCACTCTCAAAGCCTCAGCCCACTCGGCCATCATAGCTCTTTGTGTGCTGTGGCAGCTTTTGGCACAAAAGGGCTCAGTTTCCAGAGCCCCCCTGCATTAAACAGCCGCTGGTTACTGTGTGCCCACTACCACTACCATGATAGCCAAGGGGTAGGGGCTAGCACGGTGTCTCTGGGGCTGGCCACAGCTTACACACCCACTTCTCCCCTCCCAGGGACACATGGATTGCTAGCATTCAAGAGGATGCAGGCCAGGAGCTCCATGGAACCAAGCAGCAGACAGAGGACAGGCCCCAAGCAATAGCAGACCAACCGTCTTACCCGTCTGAGGTCAATCACATCCTGCAGCATGAAACGGATTCGGGATGATGTCTTCTTCTCTTTGATGATCTTCTCCATTTGATTGAAGTACTGGTCCATCCTGGGCTATAGAAGGACAGCGTCACAGTCACATCCCTCCCAAAGGCAGGGAAGGGAAGGACAGGGCAAGGAATACCTTGGCCTTCTCAAAGTCCAAGTCCTTGCCAATGGTCGTAAGCAGGCGGCAAAGGCACTCAAGAGACTCCTCATCATGGTTTTTGAGCAGCTTCACCACACAGTCGTGCATGATGGCTTCTGTCAACATCTTCAGCTTGAAGAGCTCTCCAATGAACTTGATATTGCCAAGGGATCGCCGTCGGGCCTTGTCCCGCGCCTCCTCCAGCTCATCCTTCATGCGCGCCTTCTCCTCGGGCTGCAGGGAGGGCACAGCAGGGCTGCTCAGAGCCCAGAGCCACACCAGGGACACCCATGCTAGCTCTCAGCCACAGCCTCCCACCACAACTCACCGCACTGGCATCATCCATCTCCTTCTGCCGCTTCTCAAAGATCTCATCATCGTCCTTGTCCTTCTCAAACTCCTTCTGACAGCGGTTGAGCAGCAGCTTGCGGAAGTTCACAGTCACCGTGGGCTTGTCTGTTGTGGGCACTTTGAGCTGAAGAGAGAGGTACAACCAGGGCAAGGAGCATGAGTTGCATCTCCCCGAAAAACCTGACCAGATAACATCCAAGCACTGCTCTAACCAGGGAAAAGCCACATGGCTAAGACTCTGGACCTGGTGCTCCATCCAGATGCCCCAATCTCCCCACCCTACATGGAAGGGCCTGCACCCTGCTCAGCCAAGGCCCCTGAACAAGCACCTTCCAGCTCAGTGGGAGCCTACCCCAGGTTTTGCTCACCCCCATAAGGCAACGGCACATATTAGCATAGGCAACAGAGAAGTTTGGCTCCGAGATGGCCTTCTCGAAGACAAGGTCGATGACACCCTTGAGCCGCTCCTCCGTGTCGATGGACAATTCCATCACCTGCTTCATCAGCTGCTGGAACATCTGGGGTGTCAGCTTGTTGAGGATGCTGCGGACACGGCGGAGCAGTTCCTGTGAGGACAGCAGGGTCAGCAAGAGCCTGGCACATCCCCCCCCCACCTGCCTGCCCCAACTCCCACCTGTCTGCCCCAACTCCCACCTGTGTCTTGATGTTCTCAGGATCCTCCTCCTCAGAGGCACGCTTGCTGCTGGGTTTCCAGGCCTTCTCAGCCTTGTTCAGCTTGACATCCTCATTGAGGGACACAGTGGCAATGATTTTGCGGGGTTCCTTCCTCTGGCTCTGCTGGGAGCGGCGGGGACCCAAACCTGAGGGCTGATATAGGGAGAAGAAATTCAGCTCTCTGCTTGGGACCATCTGGACTAGAACCTGGGGTGTCCCCATTTGCCTGCTCAGATCCTCAGTTCCATCATGGACATCAGTGGCCCAGACACAGCGGCTCAAAGGCTTGATCATCATGGAAAGGCGGAGGGAAACAGTGTGGACAAAGCAATTTGATACTCACCAGGCCCCGGTTGCCCATGACAGGCCGGCCGAGGTTGGCGAAGGAGGGGGTGAAGTCAGGGCTGCAGTTCATGCCACTGAGGCGGATGGGGTCAAGCACCCGCAGGGGGGTCTTGTTGGCCTGCAAAGGTACACAGGGCTGAGGATGCCCGGGGGCAGAGGAGTGGAACGGATCCATCCCCCAGCCTTAGCGCCGGGACAAGGAACTGGAAAGAAGGCCCCAAAAGTGCACCCACACCCAGGCCCCAGGCTCAAGGCTTGTTGCAAATGCTTCAACAGAACCCTGAGCACAGCAGGCAAGTCCACGCCCTGCCTTGACAAGGCACAAGGAGGAGCCAGACCCCCACCCGGGAACCACCCGCACTCCCTGAATTTCCAGGGCCGCACCGACCTTGTCCAGCACGACATCTGTGATCTGGGGCAGCCCCTCAGGTTTCTGCATACTGGCAAAGATGAACTGGAAACCCAGCAGGAACTCACGGTCATATCGCTTCTTCTCCTCAGGGTTCAGGGGCTTCCATTGCTCTGCAGCAGGAGGCAAGAGGAAGACCCTGATGTGGCCTGTCCCATATCATCCACCCTGAGCTGTGACCGAACCAGTCTGGTTCCAAGTAGGAACCAGCAAGGTGGAATACAGACAACCACAGAGATGCCCCAGCCTGGTACACCACAAGTAAGACATTGTTTGGTTCAACAGAAAGCTTAATGCCACCAGCTCCCTGCGACCTGAGAGTAGATGCTGAGGCTCCTGTCCCCCACTACGTGCCAGGCTTAGGGACAACATGGGAGGACAGTGAGAATTTTAAGGCAGCTGGACCACACCACTCCCACTCTCCCCAACATTGGATTCCAGAGGTGGTGGTTCCCAATAGGAGACCTGGGCCAAGCATGCCTCACCTTCCTTGTAGCGGTACTTCTGGTCAGCAGCTTTGCCCTTCTCTGGGGCCAGCTTGTCCTCCTTCTCCTCCCATGTCTCCTCTGATTCTTCCTGTGGACAGGCAGGGGCTGCATCCTCTGTTTCACGGGCAGGGGCAGACACTGGGGGCTTGTTCTCCACTTCTGAGGCACTGTCGCTGATCTGAGACTACACAGGGACAGGGAGAACAGTCACACCTCAATGCTGGTCCTGCCCCCTCCACCCCACACCCAGGCTTCTGCCCTCCTCAGATCCTCAATACCATCACAGAGCATCAGTGGCCCAGACACAAAGTCATAGAGTTCATCACAGGAGGACACAGGGCGACTCCCAGACACCCCTGGAACACTTACCTCTTTAAAGGCATCCAGCAAATCACCTACTGCCTCCTTCTTGTTCAGCTCCTTCATCCTTCGCTTCTTCTTTGGCACCGACACAGCGACTGGGAGGAGAGGCAGTCAGGTGAAGCACAGGAACCCTCCCAGACCCCATGTACCCTGATATTAGCTCCAGGGTCACCAGCAAGGCCCCAGTGACATCACACAAGCTTCAGGATTGGGCCACAGGGAGCTACGGGGCCATGGTCTCGCATCCTGCCACCCCAGCACAGCGCTTGTCCCCAAATACACCATGTGCCTAGCTGGACATCTGCAGCCCTGCAGATTCTACACACAGGCCACCAAGGCACCCTAAGGCTCCCTAAGTATACAGCCCTGAATATACCCAATATAGTCACACCTCACACCTCTCCCCATCCAGAAGCTACACTCCGATTTACCCAGTGCCTATCTGAACCACCCCATCCATACCTCTTCCCTAGCACAGAGCTCCCCCCATCCTCCTCAGGGGATCCCTGCAGATCCCCACACCTCTCTGCAGGGTAGCCATTACAGGGACACCCCCATACACACTTCTGCCTCCATTTATGCTCCCCTCCCTGGTACCTCTATAAACCACCTCATAAGAGGTGCTCCACAGAAGCACATCTGCCAGGTCACCCTCCTATAGTCCCCCCCAGCATCCCTGCACAGAGTGCTCCATATAAACCAAGCTGCTTAAAAAAAAAAAAAAACAAACTAAAAAAATATCTTTGTCCCAGCACATGCCCAGGGCACCACACTTGCCCCAGGTACCCCCATGCACTTGCAGACCCCTGCAGCAGGTGCCTTGCACAGCTCCAGCAGCTCTGCATCTCCCCTGCTACCCCTCTGCCTGCTGCACCTGTCTCTGCTCCAAAGGGCTGGGGAGAGCTCTCAGCCACCACCCCAATACACACACCCTACACCCCCATGTAAGGAAATGACATCAAACATGCTTCCCTCATGGCACCCTGCTCCACAGAAGACCCACATACACATACCTCTATTCCCACCCCTTACTCCTCCACTTGGGTGCATTCCCCACTTTGTTCCAACTCCAGCACCCACCCCACACCTGGGTCACTCCCACTCCCTAATACCCTCCCTGTACTCCATGCCCAGCACCTCACCCAGGTGAGGCCCCCACATCACACAACACCCACCCCAGAGCACCCGGCACGCCCCAGCCCAGCATCCTCAACCTTGCGCGGTCGCCTCCAAGGTCTGCGAAGGGGCAGAGGCCAGGCTCGAGCTCTGCTCCTGGGCCTCACTGGGGCCTTCGCTCTCCGCCTCCTCCTCCTCCTCCTCTTCCTCCTCCTCTTCCTCCTCCTCTTCCTCTGCTGGTGGGGAGGCAGGGGTGCTAGGCTGGGCTGGCTCCTCGGGCTCCGATATGGGGCTGACATCAGACTCAGGCTGCTCTTCGCTCAGCTCCACTTTGCCGGTGTCATCCACCCCATTGGGCAGGGACAGCTCTTCGGGCTGGGCAATGGGGGAGTCCAGGGTGGGCACCAGCACTGGTGTGGGCGCTGGCACTGGCTGGCACACGGGCGCCTCAGGGACTGGCTCGGGCACCTCCTCTAAGACCCCATTGGCCTCAGCAGCCGGCTCAGCAGGTGGTTCAGGGCAGGGTTCTTCCTGGGGTGGTGGGGGGCTGGGGGAGGCGGGTTTGGCGGGTGCTTCGGGGGCCTGCAGTACGACAGGTGGCAGCGAGGGCACGACGGGCACCGGCGGCACAGCTGGCATTGGGGGTACAACGGGCACCATCGGCACCTTCGGGGGCACGGGGGCCTGTGGGATGGGCTCCGGGAGGGGAATGGCGACCACCTCCTCCTCCTCCATGGCCACCGTGTCCATGTCAGGCGCGGGCACAAGGGGCAACTCCATGGGCCCTGGCACTGTAGTGATGGCGCTAAACGTCTTGTTCGGGTCGGGCGGCGCCTCGCCCAGCTCCACTTTAGTGTCCGCATCCACAGGGGGCTCCATTGGCACCAGCGTCACGTCTGAGAGCACCACGGGCTCCACCTCAGGGATGAGGGGAGGGGGAGGAGACGGGGATGCAGACTTGCTATGCTCCAGGGAGACAGGCTTGCTCACCACCAGCGCAGGCTTCGGGCGGTCATCTGCAAGGTGGGCAGGGTTAATGGGGGCTCTCCAATCCCCTGCCCACCCCATACCCACCCCCCCAAGTGCCTCTGCAGGAAGGGTAGGGACAGAAGTACCAACCAACATCATAAAGATGCAATGAGAACAATGGGGTTTATCCAGGGGACAGCTAGGGTGAGCATACAACCCCCATGAACTCTCCTGGATTAAAGAGGGGAAATGGGGGCGGGGGGGGATGTGGAGATTTTGCAGCCGCCGATGGAGTGGGCACGGTCGCAGTAGGAGGAGGAGAAAGCGCTCTCCTGCGGGAGGTGCTGCTGGGCTCTGTGGCCGCGTCCTGGTTTGCAGAAGGAAACCCGATGGGGCCCGGATCTTCCCATCCTTTCTTGTGGGGTGCAGCGCATTACTTGTTCTGATCTCCATCCCTAGGCTGGGGGGAAGGTGACATCTACTACCTTCACGTACTGGCTTCTGGAAGGGGAAAGCGGCTTGATCTTTTCATCCTGAAAAAGCAGTTTGATACAACGATTGCTTAAATCGCAGTCGTGGCCAGCACAGCCATATATGCTGCATCTGCTTTCTCGAACCATCAGTGTCAATAGAAGCAATTTACTAAGACTGTTTTTATTGCTGTCATCTGTAAATCTGCCTTTTAAGAGAGACAGGAATTTGCGCCTAGGCTGGAAAACTACATCATCTTTTTGCTTTCCCCTGTTGTAGCTTTATTTAGGCTGTGGAATTGCTGTTTGCTTTGGAGAGCACATTGCAGATCTGGCTGTTTTCATAGCTGCTAAGGAAGTAGAAGGCAGAGATGTTTGTCTGACTCCGCATATATTCAGAGTGAGCTAATGTGGTTGTAGGGCAGATTGGGCTTGTGGCATTTTTCTTGTCTTTTGACAGGCATCATGTTATGCCAGCTGATAATACACCCTGGTGGCTGCAGTTTTACTTCTGTTATGTGACTGTGGCCTGTGGGGTCCCAACCAACTTGCCCTGAAAAATATTCCAGTCACAGTCCTCTAGATTCTGCTGCATTGCTGTTAAAATCTGGACTGGCTGACCTGCCTTTGCAGCCCTGTGGCTGGAATAAGCACATGATGCCTGATTTTCTCAGACACTGATGGTGACAATGTGTTTATTGTCTCGGTGCTATGTCTTAGGGATATGCAGATAATTGAAAGTGAGGTGCATATTTACCTTTTGCTGTAATGGGAGGAGAGGAGGGAAATAGAAAAGTAGACTGCCCAGAAATGTTGCTTTGCAGAATCCATTATAAATTCTGATAATTTGTGTGTATTTATACTTAAAAATAAAGAATCCAGTAAGCAGTAATTGAAGACCACAAGAAACTGAGAGAAGGGAGAAAATTTAATGCACTTCGGGAGGGATGTTGTGGATATCTAATGAGTGAAATGTAAACCTGAGTGAAAGACAGCTTGCCTTTGTTGGAAAAAATGGTCTGAGATCAAGAGATATGTGAGTTTTTAGGTCAAACTGATTTCTACTAAGTAATGGCAGTTCAAGGTTGGCTGTGGAGCATGAATCATGTAAGTCATTTGTCTTAAGTTTTCTTGGATGTTTCTAGATGTAGTTTGAAGCAATACTTTTATCCTACACTAGTGCATTGTCCTCACTTAAAAGAGAAAATTTTCTGGCTACTGTGCTGTCTCCTAGCTGAGGGAAGGTCAACATTTTGAAAGGCTATTAAAGGTATGCATAGATGAGACCTTTGGTTAGAAAATGTAAGAATGCTGAGAAGTTTATTTGGTACATCTAAGTAGATAGAAAATACAGTTTTGGTGTGTTGTAGAGGAGGGAGAGACACCAAAGCATTTTAGTATAATTCTTTTTTTGTTACTTAAAATCTTTTGAACGATATATTGAATTTATAATTTAATTCTCAGTCATTTGAGAAATGATGGAATATTATGATGTGGGATGTGGTGGCACAGTGGGTGCCAGAGGTGAAAATCTTGCTGTGGTACGTCATGCCCTTATTCTTGTGGGGCAGGCAAAGCAGGTGTGGATTTTTGGAGAAAAGCCTGAACATCTTGTTTGCTTTATCTGTGTGTAAAGACTCCATAGTGCTTTGAAATCAGGGACTACTGAGCTGAGACTAAAGTTTGTGTCATCTGTCTAATAAGCAGCACTAACCAGAAACCTGAATTCTTTGCATATGAAATTTGAATGGATTGTATTTGGACCAGGAATTGGCTTCTGGCTTCTTTGATATCTTTTTAAAGCCACAGTCATATGCAGTGCTTATGTTCCTAAACTTAAAAAGCTTGCAATATGATGATTATGTCCATCTTTGAAATGTAGTTAACCTTTTTATTTTATAAGCAGTGCCTACCAGCACTAGAGCTGACATGAAAGGCACGTGAGTGCAAAGAAATAGAATATCCCGTTCAGCTGATGAGTTTGTTTTTTCAATAGGCCAATGTGGGTAGTCACTTGCAGTGGTTTTGTCTGTCTTTAGGTTGTGTCAGTCTGTGGTAGTGTTTATGGCAAACAAAATTAGCAAAAATAAATGGTAAATCCAGAACAGGTGTCTGAGAAGCTACACTCTATGTTGTTTTCATGATGTTACTGCATGTATGTGAGTTGAGGGTTAGTATCCAAAATTAATGATAACGTTAAAAACCAAAACAAAACTTTAGAGTCATAATATAGGCAAAACAAAGGAAAAATGAAACAGAGCTAAAAATTTGAACATGCATCTCATGGCCTAGATTTTTTCTCTCAGCACACAGATTGTCTGCTATTGATCATAGCTATTCTGATTTATAAGAGATTATGAGTTAGAATCACAGAATGATTTGGCTGGAAGAGACCTTCAAGATCATCAAGTCCAGCCATTAACCCTACACTGCCAGGGT
>JAOEGS010023023.1:0-10993 GCA_025447755.1 Corythornis vintsioides
CTTAGAGATGGCATCGAGGACAAGTTGTTCCATTACCTTTCCAGGGATGGAGGTGAGGCTGACGGGCCTGTAGTTACTCGGGTCCTCCTTTTTGCCCTTAGCTGCCCTTAGGATCTCAAACTCCACCATCTCATGGTCACTGCAACCGAGGTTACCCATGAGTTTGACATTACTCACCAGCCCTTCCCTGTTGACGAGATCGAGGACTAACATGGCACCTCTCCTTGCTGGTTCCTCTATCACTTGGAGAAGGAAGTTATCATCAATGCATTCCAGGAATCCCCTGGATTGCTTGTTACCTGCCATGTTGTTTTTCCAACTGATGTTGGTGTGGTTAAAATCCCCCATGAGGACCAGGCCTTGTGAATGAGCAGCAACTCCTATCTGCTTGTGAAGGGCCTCATCCACTTAGTCCTCTTGATTGGGTGGTCTGGAGCACACACCCACTAAAGTCTCCTACCCTTCCTTTGACCCTGGTCCACAGGCACTCAGTTCTTTCATCATCACTTGCCAGGTGGAGCCCATGAATTCTACCTGCTCATTGACATAGAGGGCAACACTCCCTCCTCATCTCCCCTGCCTGTCCTTCCTGAACAGTTTATACCCTTCTAGTCCAACACACCAATCACAAGAGTCATTCCACCATGTCTCTGTGATGCCAGTCAGGTCATAGCGCTGCAGACTTACGAGCATCTCAAAATAAGCATAATGAAACAGCAAAACTAATACCCATAGAAAGTTATAGTCATCCCAGCAAATATTCAGCATTCACAATAAACAAAGAGGCAGTCTCAGGAACAGAATGATAAGCAGACCCTAGGAGGAGTGTAAACCCAAACACCAGGCTTACCCCTCAGAAAGCTGCCTCCTTTATACTTATGTGTTGGGATACAACTGTACCAAACTAAGGTCAGCTGCCCCAGGTGACTCCAAACTGCAGACTATGACAGGCCTAGGGTTCTGTCCCATCAAAAGCAGACGGTGGCTCACAGCAACAGCTCTGTACACACATGTGCTGTTTAAGCTATGCTGCTCAGAGGATAATGAGAAAATGGAGGCAATACTATTGCATGTACAGCAAGAAAGGGGCACCCATATTTATTCTTCTGCTAACATCAACAAGCTCATATAAGAACATTTCAACTTTGGAGCAACTTAGGGGGGGCCTGTGTTAAGGTGTCTGTTCACTCTGAAGCTGGAGATAGAGATATCTCCCATCAGCAGGAATTACTCTGGAGAAAGGTACAAAGATGACTGTCTTTTAGATGCAAATGACTCACGCTTTCTGGGATACCAATTACCGTAGAGCCAACAGGCAAGCTGTGCTCTATTACTATGCTGGCAGCCCTTACACCAGATCAAGGGACAGCAACAAGCTATTTTCAGTGGCTGTGTCCAGAACCAGTTGATTCAACAGAGCTAAGATTTGCTATTTTTTTCACATGCACTGCTTTTGCCCAGCTCTTTAAGAAAATTTTGGTGAGATTGAGGAGTGTAAGGCGGGTTTCCACAGCTCATTCAAGTCAACTTTATAATCTTGTTTGCGTGCTTCTATATCAGGAATTCATTTGTGTGCATAAACTGCACAGAGAGATGAAAAAAAACGAGGTTAGAAATTAATCATCTGCAAAGTCAGGCAGTTTCCCTGTGTTTTGGCACATTTTTTAAAAAACAATCCTTAAATGCCATCTAGTGGTGAAAGTTACTTGCTTTTCACATTTCTACTTTCCAGAGAACCATAACTGGAAAATGGGCCACAATGCAGAGTCATAGAAATCTTAGAAATGTCTGGGTTGAAAGGGACCTCTAGAGGTAATCTAGTCCAACCCTCCTGCTGAGAGCAGGGACATCTGAAACTACAGCAGGTTGCTCTGAGCCTTTCAAGCTCCACCTTGATTGTCTCCAGGGATGGGACCTCAACCACAGAATCACAGAATGTTAGGGGTTGGAAGGAACCTAGAAGATCATCTAGTGCAACCCCCCTGCCAGAGCAGGATCACCTAGACCAAGTCACATAGGAAGAGATCCTTTCCTCTGAGGTTGACAGACCCTAGAACAGGCTGCCCAGAGAGGTTGTGGAAGCTCCTAATCTGGAGACTTTCAAAATCCACCTGGATCTGTTCCTGTGTGGCCTGCCCTGGGTGTTCCTGCTCTGGCCCCTTCCAATCCCTAAGTTATGTGATTCTATGAAATAGATGAAATATATATACAGATATGAAATGTGCACACTACTTCAAGTAGTCAGGTGAACACTTCCTTTAAAGGTGGTGCATTATTTGGGACAAATCTGCTAACAGGTGTGCAATACATTCACTATTGTCAGGTGTAAAAACGATAAGGCTATGACCTATTATGATGTACAGAAGTTTCTGGAGCAAGGCACAAAATTGACAGATGATATCACATTTAGAGTTTGTTAACAATTAAGAAGCACTGTGTTCATCAGAGACAAAGCACACTTAAGAAATAGCAGCCTGTCAGTTTGCAGGTTGAAATTTTTCTTGCTGAAATGGAGCTGTGGAGAAAAACCCAAGAATCCTCTGCTTTTGCCTATAGAAATTTCAGTAACATATTTTTATACTGGACTGTGTTCTGGTTTAAGTTAGAACAGAACTAAATTCAGTTATTTTACTTTTCAGCTCAGTCTCTTCCAAGTAACAGCACTGTCAGATGGTAATAGCAAATTTTTGCAGTCTCTGTGATAACATTTGATGTTTACAGTTACTACCAAGGTTTGGTGTACAGAAAGGCTCTTGCCTATACTTGCTCCTGTGCAGACCAAGAGGTTCACTGATAAATCTTGTGTACCGCAGTTGGTGTGAATGAAGTAAAAGGCCACACCTGTGGGAAGGAGTGGACAGGGCAGGTGACCCTAAACTGACTAACAAGTTATTCCATTCCATGTATGTCATACTGAGTATAAAGCTGAAAGACAAGGCCTAAGCCCTCTTCTTTAATGGCTAGCATCTGAGGAGGACACTGTATGTTCTGTCTTTGATGCCAATCCATGTGTTCCAGAATCCAGTTCCAGAATCTAGGTCCTGAATCTGATTCACATCTGCTGCTAAGTCCAGTCTGGGATCTCCCCAGCAACTGTCCACAGGATCAGTGGTGACCAAATAATTGCCATCAGCAGGTTGGATTCAATACAGGGTTTGAATAGATTTGTATGTGTTTGTGTTATTATTTTCATTAAAGGTGTTGTAGTTTTCCTCCACAAGTCTCTCTCCCTTATTCCCTTTCAGTTCCCCTTTGGCAAGAGAGAAGGGTTAGTAGAGCACATCTACCATTCTTCTAATGCACAGCCTAAGCTCTAATCCATGACAGGCTGCAGTACTGCAACTCTCAGATTTAACATCCTAGCCTTAAGTGATGCTCAGACGACAATTGAAATGCTCTCCAGATACTTCAGTTTCTAGCCAGCCTGTGTTTTGCCACAGTTTAGACCGAGAATCTAATAAACAATAGAAAACAGAACAAAATAACAAAACCAGAAAACAAACACAAATATCTAGAAAAACAGTGCTGTACTTTTGTAGAATAGTGTACGTGGCAGAATTACTTTTCTGTCTGTCATGCATTACATGTCATGGAGTATGCCAAGACCAACAAGGTCTACCTGGCACGACCAAGTGCTGTCGGTGGTTGCAGCACTTAACAGATTTGGAGCCCTTCCATCTCCGAGACCGCCCTGGGCAGGCCCCGAATTTCACCGCCCAGTTTCCTTTGGGGGTTTCAGGTCATCGCGCAGCTTCTCTCCTGCGCTGCCTCCCTGCCAAGACCCGCACTACGCCCCGGCTAACGAGTCACAGGTCTCCGGCGGGAGTGACCCAGCTTCTGTGCTCCGTTTCCCGCCCGCCCCGGTGCGTCGCCAGGCAACCACAGGCTGCTGCCCCGCGCGTGCGCACTTCCCCCCGTCCTCAGTTCCGGCCTCTCCGGGTCCCTTCCGGGTTGCGCCAGGTTCACGCCCCGCCGGTGGGTCCTCGCGCCGCGCGGGGAAACTTTACTTGCAGCAGCGCCGCTGAGCGAAGCTCGCGAGCGCGGGGAGAGAGGGAGGGAGGGCGACCACGACCCCGCCATTGCTGCTTTCGTGCCCGGGCGGGCGCCATGGCCGGGAACGGCTGGCGGAGCCGAGGCCGCCGCTTTGTCCCAAGCAGCGGGCGGCGAGCGCCGGGTGGACGCTGAGCAGGAGCCGGCGGGCATGGCCTCCCCGCCCGGCGGCGAGCAGACGGCTCTGCGGGCGAGCTTGACGGAGCTGCAGGCGGAGCTGAGCGCCTGCCGCGAGCAGCTGGAGCGGACACAGCGCCGGCTGCGCCGTACCGAGCGTCTCTACCGCGAGGCGCGGGAGGGTGGCGAGGCGCTCAAGAGACAGGTAGGCCCCCGCCCCTCTCCTTCTGCGGGCCCTGTCGCCCTTAGCCCCCATCCCCGCTGCAGTCGCCCACCGGCCGGGTGCTCCCCGACGCCCCTCGATGTGCCCCCTCCGCCCGGGCTGTCGAGTCCCGTGTCTGGTGGATCCCACCGCCCTTCCTGGGAGCCTTCCGCGACCAGAGAAGGTGCCGCAGCTGCTGCTGCTGCTGTCTCGAGTTTGTTATCCCTAGTCACCGCTGAACGTTTGGCCCGGCGGTGGTGGTGGTGGTGGTGGTGATGGTGGTGGTGGGGAGGGAGAACGATAATGTCGCCTCGGCCACAAAGCTGTTTTCACAGTCAGAATGAAAAAATATATTTAGCAGAATGAAAGATGCTAAATGAGCAAGGTGAAGTAAAGGAAGAGTGGAAGAACTGTCCCATGGATGAGTATGGCAAAATAGGGAACTTTGGTGAATGCTATAGTTTGTCACCACAGCACAGTGGTTACTGCCTGAAATCCAATTTTTCAGGGTAGGTATCTTAAAAATAGAATTGGTTAAGTTTTTCCCTTTCTTCCCAAGTGCTGGCCTTTAGTATTACACTTTTTGTAAGCAGAAGTTATGTTTTCCATTATGACAACCATTCAAGTAGAAAATTGTCTTCTGCCAAACAAAGGTAATTTGAAACACTATGATGCAGTTACGTTTGTTTGACTTAAAGAATGTAGATGTAAAATAGGCTGATGCTCTTTTTTGTTGTAGACCTGTGAAATGTGACATTGTGTTCTACAACGTGCTCTTTGTCTTTCAGGTTGAAGAGCTTACTAAGGAAGTCAATAATAGCAAGGAGAAAGTTACGTCAAGCGTAGAAGTACAGACAGAGGACTATGCCTCGTGGTCACAAGCAGGTAGAGAGGGTGGTGATTGCTTAAACAGACACCTAAAACGGTATCTTATTTTGAAATATTTGTTTTGCAAAATACATTTTTTCTATATTCTTTTGTCTGTATCCTTAGCAACATTAAACTTACTATTACCTTGACATTACCTTTCTGACCATTTTCTATGTATTCAAGATTTTTTGCAAAGATATATTGCAAAATGTAGCATGAACTGTAGAAGTATTCATGCCATAGTCATCTGTTACATAGTTATCTCACACATCACTTACATACATGCTTTACCGATTTTTAAAGTACATTAAAACAAGACAGAATTTGTTCACTAAGAGTATAATAAATTTAATGCAGAGGCATTAACTAGCAGTTGATTTTTGTGAGACTTCTTACATGCATAGTTTGATAATTGAAGATTTAGGATCCTTAAATAGCATTTTGTAAAATATTGCTTGTTAATTTATGTGACTTAACTGTTTTCCTCACCCTCTGCAGATTATTACTACTATGAAAATTATTACAATCACACAGATAATCAGGACTGTGCATCTGAACTGCCAGTGCAGCACAATCATGGCACTCAAGACAATGAGCATAATTCCACAGAGGAATTGCAGGCAGATGTTGGTATTTCTTTAAGGATGGATAGCACCAACGTTGCTGAAAGTGGAGAAGAGGAAAATTTCGTCCAGAATTCACAGGTTATAGAACTGTTTGAGGCTTTGCCAATTCTGAAGTCAGCACTTTATTATTATTTCATTCCATTTAAAGGATGTGCTTTTGATCTTGATGTCATTGTATGGAATGATTTTTTTATGATGACCTGGTGCTGCCAAATAGCTGATTAACTTGTGTGTTCTTTTGCTTTGAAACTAGTTCTTTTTAAACTATATTCCAATTGTAACATGCTCCTAGATTTGTGATTTGTTTTGTTTGTTTTTGTCAGGGGAAGATGGTTGTGGGATTTCTTTTTTTATTTTTTGAAAAAAAAACCAACCACAAGGCACATTCTAAAACATATGTCCTATATAGCCTGGAAGTGTGACAGTTTTTATCAGCAGAGTATGTTCACATACTGAGTTCCATAAAGTATATATACATTTTTCCTCTATTGGTATAAGGAGACAACATATAAGGAGAATTAATAAATTTGCTGGGGTGGCTTTATTTTGTTCTTTTGTTGTGATGGGTTTTTTTTCCCTGATACCCAACCTTGGGTCACTCATTTAATCTCACTGAAGTGTCTCTGTACCCTAGCAGCTGGCAACTGAAATTGGAGAGCAGATACCTGTTTTAGCAATGTATTGAAAGATAGTCAGCTGTACATTTTTGATGTCAGCTGTTTTTAAATGAAGGTTGGAGAAAACAAAAGGCAAAGGATGAACTTTTGGTCCCATTAAAATCAGTGTTTTGCAGTGAACTACAGCTACATTTTTCCTTTCTTGTTTGAAACACCCGCCCTTGAAACAATGCAAGTCCATAGAGCATTAATTTGTTCTGTTTAAAACAGGGCATTGTAAAATGCTCAAGAACCAAAGAGTCTGTTTTATTTTGTTTTAATTTAATTTACTTTCTGGTATCAGGAATCAGAAGATACTTCAGTACCGAAGGGGTCCTTGGCGGAGAGCTTGAGAGCTGCTGCAGAAGCTGCTGTTTCACAAACCGGATTTATTTATGATGAAAATACAGGGCTGTATTATGATCATAGCACTGGATTCTACTATAATTCAGTAAGGATCCTTTTTAAAACTCTTGGCTTTTTTTCTCTACTGTAAAAGTTTTAGTTATGAAAAATGATGTGAGCAAATAGCTAAGGTCCAAGTTAACTTTATTATTTGAAAAACATATTACTGAAGATGAATATTAATGGAAGTTTGTTAATTAGTTGTTAGATGATTTCAGTAGAATTAAAGACAGTGGGCTAAGATACAAATCTAGATTTTCATTCAGGTCTTTTTGATTTCTCTGAGATCTTTAACTTGCATGGCTTTGTAGAAATTTTGTACTACAAAATTAAAAGCTTGAGCCAAAATATGACCTGTTTAGAAGAAAATGGATTGCTGAACTAAGTCTGTGGCTTCTCCACAGTGAAAAGCATTTTGAAAGAACGTACACAAAATATACTTACTTGAATACTGTTACCAGCTAGTTTGATGTTATGGGAAAGAACATGCTTCTTAAAAAAAAAGACATCAGATGGATCAATCATAATGGTTAATTTCTGCTATCTGTTTTTAATAACAGATAAGGTTATTATTATTTTAAGAGGTTCTCTTTCTGTCTTATGAGCTATGTGTATATATAAATACATATATATACACTGCAATAAATCCCAGTGGAACTACAGCGGTTTTGTTTGCAGGATTATATTCAACAATTAGTTTTTTATCAAGTGTATGTTTTATTTTCAGGGGTGCTTCTGGACTTAATTTCTAAAGCCTTAAATGATACTATTGCTTTTTATATAGTTTGTGGATATAGTCAGATACACAAATGGTACAATTACATAAAACAGTATATTTTCTTGTTTGGCATCTGTTCTAAATTACAGAAATGTTCTTATATTGGGTTTACAGACAGAGTTTTGTTAGTAAGGCCAGATGTTGCAGAGGTGGCTTCTGTGAGAAGAGGTCGGGGGCTTCCTGGACAGAGCTGGTTCCACTGCAGGACACAGTGGACATCAGAGAAGCTGGTGGTGCCTAGTGTGAAAGCATGTTTAAGAAAGGGTGAAATGCATGGTGAAATGTGGGGCAGGGTGGGGGGGAGGAGTGTGAAAAATAACCCTGCAAATACCAAGGTCATAGAAGGAGTGGGAGGAGGTTCTCCAAGCACCAAAGGCAGTACCCTGTAGTCTATGGAAGAGGACCATGCTGAAGCAGGTGTTCTTACTAAAGTCCTTGGAGGACCCCCCACTGGAGCACCTTGTTAAGGAGCTATGGCCCATGGAGGGCCCGTGGCAGAGCAGGTTCCTCTGGCAGGAGCCTTATGGAGGACCCACACTAGAGCAGTTCTTGAAGGACTGCAACTCATGGGGAATAGCCATGCTGGGCAGGGGAAAAGTGTGAGGGGGAAGGAACAGCCAAGAGGAACTGCTATGAACTAACTGCAGCCCCCACTCTTTGTCTCCCTGTGCCACTTGGTGAGGCACAAAGAGGTAGAGCAGTTTGGAATGAAGGAGTGAAGTAGAGTTTGGGTAGGAAAAGGGGCAGGGAGAGGTGTTTTGCCTTTTTTCCTTAATTTCAAACACTCCATTAATTAGAATGAAACTTATTTTCGCCAAGTCAAATCTGGCTTGCCCATGATGGTCATCTCTCCCTGTCTTTGCATTGACCTGTGAGCTTTTCGTATGTTCTTCTCCACTCTTATTGGGTGATTGAGAGAGCAGCTGGATGAACACCTGATAGCCAGGGTCAAGCCACCACAGTTCTCTGGGGTTTATTTGGTTGGGTTTGGGGTTTTTTTTTTTTGTTGTTGTTGATTTTTTAAATGTGATAACATGATTCTGTATTAACTAGGTGTTACTTTGAACAATTTTTTATTGAAGTGATCATAATAATTGTTATTTGCTTCTTATAAAGGAAAATCAACTGTATTATGATCCAGCAACTGGAATTTATTACTACTGTGATGTGGAAAGTGGCCGATACCAATTTCATTCACGAGTGGATCTGCAGTCTTATCAGGCCTCTGGTACCCAGCACACCAAGGATAAAAAAGGGAAAAAGAAGAGAAAAGAACCAGAGGGGATTACTTCAAATGAGTATAAGGTAACCATAGGACTGACAGAAAATGAAAATCTGTTTCATTTGTTGTTGTTGCTTTGTTGCTGTTCTTGTTTTCCATTATGCCATTTATGGGTTTTAAGTTTTGGTTTTAGTAGAGGATGTATGCTCATTTTCTGAAGGTTTCAAACATCTTTAAACTATATACAGCAGGTTGCTAGCCCATATTTAGTGTTCACATAATTTTCCTGTTGAGTGATTCAAGGAGAAAATTAATCCCCTCGCTTTTTCAGTGTTAAGATAATACAATTGTATAGATATCTAAAATTGAGTGTCATTGAAGCTTTCATTAACAAGCACACTAGCATGAATTTGGACTACTGTGTGGATTGGATTTATTATCAGTGTTTTATCAATGCCTTGGTTTTGGAGTTTTGGTTTGTGGGTTGTTTTTTATTATTCTTGGCTCTATGTTTTGGTTTGAGGGTTTTTTTTAAATGCATGTGATGAACAACAAAATGACTGAAGATTTTGAAAACACATACCACCCCTTCTCTGTGCCTATTCCAAACTTCAGTCCATTGACATTTTACTTTGCATCTACCACCATTTGGATTCAATGAATTGTCTGTTAAATTATAATTCTTTGCATATTATGCTTTCATATTAGTGTTTTCTTTGGTCAAAACATTTTTGTTGTCCATAGTGAGTGGATAGACTGTGCACCTTAATAAATGTCCATTGTAATTAACTTAAACTACAAGTTATAAAAACCATAACCTCCTTTCTGTTGTTCTAAGAAAGCTTCCCATCCAGTACATAGGGACTGCCATGGAAAACATGGCTCGCTAGGAGTTCTGTTGTAACAGTTATTAAACCTCAAGTAGCATTTTCTTCATGAACACTACAATTGATGTTGAATCAAATTTATATAGTACTGTTTTGCAAATTTATTTCATTACTTAAGATTTCAAATAATGTGTTGATTTAATTAGTTTGCAGTGCTCCTTAGTTTTCTTTTTTTTTAAAGCTGTTGTTTTAACCATTGCATAATTTCATTATGCAGGCCTTAGTAAACCTGAGTAGTTGAAACTACATGACCATACAGGTACTCTTACTTAATAGTTACGTAGCATCAGTACAGAACTTTTTTTTGTACAGGAGTAAGATCTTCTCAAAGATTTTAAAATGGAAACTGATTACATGAAGAGCCAGTGAAGGTGAGCTAAACAGATAGTGGTAGTTGATCAATTACTGATTCTCTAAATAGGTTGTAGCTAGTGTGGGAATTTTTACTCTTGAGAAAATTTCGTGTGAACCATTCCCTTCTGAAATCTTGACGTAGGTGCTTAAGAACACCGTGTTCCTTTAGACTTAAGAGGGGGAAGCTAATGCAGTTGAAGCTAGGAGTTTTACCAGTAGCCAAGTTCTGGGCACACTGTGTGCAACTGCTGAGTTAGTATTCTGTCACTCTAAAAAGGAACTTTACTCCTTATGTGTCAGGAAAGCATAATGAAAAACTTGTAGGAGTAATCTCTTAAATTTAGTTCTGTGATGAACTGTTACATATTGACCTAAATCAACAAGGGTATTTAAAAATTCTATGGCATATATAGCACTAACATGACAAATAATGGTCACTGATTTTTTGGGATCCCATCACAATCTTCTTCTGTCATCTGATTATACTAGTTACCTGTCTTTTTTACATTGATAAAATATTTTATAATTTTATAATATAGATGGTCTTGTTAACAAATCTGTGTGAAGCTTACAATTGCAAGGTAGGAGGTAAACATCTACTTCTCGTGTTTTACTGATAGTGAACTGAGTAATTTGCTTTATTTGTGAATTAATTAGTTTGATCAATGATACACCAGCAAAAACATTTAGATCATTCCATAGTGCGCACATCTTTGCATCTGTGAGGATGCAAAGTGAAGGTTGGTGTCATAGTAAGAATCAAAATCTTTTCTATTTTTTTTAAAGCAAAGGGAGACTACAAAGTGACATTTAAAACAATTACTGT
>JAOEGS010023023.1:12900-34728 GCA_025447755.1 Corythornis vintsioides
CCTCCTTTTTGCCCTTTTTGAAGACTGGGACAACATTGGCCTTCCTCCAGTCCTCAGGCACCTCTCCTGTTCTCCAGAACCTTTTAAAAGTTATGGAGAGTGGCCTGGCAATAACACCTGCCATCTCCCTCATCATTCGTGGGTGTATCCCATCAGGGCCCATAGACTTGTGGATGTCCAATTTGCTCAACTGGTTTCTAACCCAAGCTTCTTCAACTGAGGAAAAAGCTTCCTCCTCCCAGAATTCCTCTGTGGTCTTTGAAGCCTGGGACTCCTGGTAGCTGGCCTTAGAAGTAAAGACTGAGGCAAAGGTGGAATGCAGCAACTCAGCCTTCTTTCTGTCTTCAGTCACCAGGGCACCCACTTCATCCAGTAGCAGGTCCACATTGCCTTTTGACTTCTTTTTGCCTCCAACATACTTGTAGAATCTTTTCTTGTTGTCCTTGACCTCCCTCTCCAGCTTAATTTCAAGGGAGGCTTTAGCTTTCCTTGTTGCATTCCTGCATCCTTTGACAACCTCCCTGTATTCTTCCTAAGGGAAGTTATATATATGGCATCACTATATTAATGTAGAGTGTCCTGACTAAGCAAACTTTATGTTCTTTAAATAAGGCAAATTTATCTTTCCTGCATTTTTGAGCTTTCCACTAGAATATAAAATGGCTTCTTTATGAAGCTTTTAATAATTTTTTTTTTGCACTGCAAATCTGAGTGTTGTGTAGTTAGAATGGTGGTAGCAAGTGAAAGCTTAGTCATCTGCTGGGAAGAGCTATTTCTAACTGAAAATATTTCTTTAGTAAAATACTGAATTTCAGATTCATAATTGAAATTGAGAGTCAGGGCTAAAATTCTAGTATTCAGGCCTTTAGGTGGGACCGTTGAGTACTCATGTTGGTTTTTAATTTGCCTACTGAGCTTCTAGCTAACTGAGAAGGAACAGAATACATTTCTGAACAGTTTTATTTGTAGAGTTGTATGTTTTGTATGAAATAGACAGTACAGTTTGAGCAGTGCATTTTTTTAGAATTTAATTATGCACACAATTCTGAAGTTCTCATTAGTAAGAATGCAGAAGAATGCATAAGCATGCATGTTGGTAAGACATAATAAAGAAAAATGACATTTTGAAAGACAAAATATCTTATTGCTTTGTCACAGTAGAGCAAAAAGTGTAGTTACTGATTCAAATATTTTTGATGTAATTAAAAACACTTGAGTGATTGGTCATTCCTGTGTATTTTCTAAGTAGACCAATCTGCGCACAATTAGAAGGTTGTTGTAATCCGTAGTTTGTGACCTATTATTTATAAAGCAAAGTCATCCATTCCGGTCACACTGGAATAATTTGTAATTCTTACAAGATCACTCCTCATTGGATACATAAAAATAATTGTTTCACTTGCTGTCTTTGTCAGGGATGCAGAAATATGAAACAACTCAACCCTGTATTTCATAAATAGTTTATTATGGATCAGATTCACCCCGCCTTTTAACTTTACGTATGCTTAGTGATGGAAAAGCCATAGACCGTGTGGTGATACCCAGTAGATACCAGTTTTTTTTCAAAGCTGAATCACAGCTTTGAAGAAGGCTTTTCAAAGCAGGCAATCCATATCCAACACATGACTGTTAAGATGCTTGTCTGCCTTAGGTAAAGCAACATACAAATAAATTTATATGCCCAATATAATGGTGTAATAAACATGGTTATAATGAGCACATACTTGCATACTTTCTGTGTTGCATCACTAGCTGGGGACAAAGAGTAAAATATTCTGCCACTGAGAAGTTAGGTATGTGTTAGGTCATCAGACTTTCTGCATATTCTTTTTAGTGCCAAGTTCCTGGCTTTTAAGCAGTGGCTATATGGAGGTGAGGTAATGATGCAAGCAGTACCTGTTACACATTCATACATGCTACATATATTCTGTATTAGTACTAGTGGTCATATATAATAGAAAAGGATTTCTTCAGCACAAGTAAAGACTCCCTCAAATTCTTTTAAGAATATATTCAGTATTGCTGGGCTTAAGCTTTAGACATCATCAAGGTGTGTAGTTTAATACATATCTGTGAAATTATAAAGTGCTCAAAATCAATATTCTTTAGGAATGCAATTTTTAAACCCTCATTTTTGTACAAGCATTTCTAAATGCAAAGATTACTTTTTTATTAGTACTTATCAGAATTATTTCGATTTTGTTTTTCCTTCCTTAACAGTTGATTGTAGTAACAGTGGAAAAAAATAGAGAAACTGCGGAGAACAGACTTAATGGTTATACTGGCAGAATGTATGTAAAGAATCCTTGTTCTGTCTATAAGTGCTTTTTAAATTTTGCTTTTTCAACCCAGAACAGAGAGTCTGTTCTTCAGTAACCAGGCTTTGAAACAGCCCCTTTTCATGTCTGCTTTAGATTATTCAGAGGCGCATCAAATTGATGCCAAAACCAAGTATCACTGGACTCAACGTGGAGAAATAGCTAAGTGGCTGGAGAAATATACTTGGGCATCAGTGCGTCACAGTCATCTGTTGCTTTGCTTCAGTTGTGAATTGAGCAGACCATTTAGTTTCTTTTTAAATCACATTAGTAAAACTTTGGTAGCTCACAGTATTATGTGAAGACAGACATTTAGGATTGCAGAGCACTTTGTATGTCAGGTATCATTCTAATACTCATACCAAACATAAATAGAGACAAATACACTAGAAGAGATCACTCAGAAAAAATCTTTTGTTGTTGGGTTGCCAAAAAGATTTCTAATGGAATTAATGTGTTTGACATACATGAACTGTGTAGTCTTATTTTTGTCAGGATTACTACATCTCTTACATAAACAACATTAGGTAGTGACTTTGCAATCTTCTTCCGACCTAGTTCCAATACTTATTGGATTCAGGAAGGAGGACCAGTGTATTACAGAGAAACCCTTACACAACAGTCACCCTTCATTAAAACACAAAGTCCTTTAATATTTACAGATTATTACTGAAAGTATTTCAGAAGTATACTGTAAAGTCCTCTCCAACAGCTTAACTGCTGGACTGAGAGGAATTCTAGTGTTTGGCTTACAGCTATGACACTGATGAGTTTTTACAGTTCTGAAAAGTGAAAATGCTTTCATTTCCATGAAGCTAACATTCACATGAATTTATGTATCTTCAAATATAAATACTTTATGTGAAAACTTACTGAAAAATGTCATGAGTATTTTTTATTTTAACTGTTATATTTTATACAATTCAGGGCAATTGAATGCATTAATTCAGAGTCCAAATAACATAAAATGAGACTTTTTTAGTTTAATACTTTTTTCTTCTTCTTCTTTTTTTCTTTTTTTTTTTTTTTGAAGACCAGCATCAGGGCTGCTAGATAGAGATTTACAATTTCAAGGTACTCAAGTACTATGAAACTTTAGATTTCTCAGTTAAAAATATGTTGATTTTTTTGTTTGTTTGTTTCTGATGACAAAATCAGGTAGCAAAGGAAGAACCTGCAATGACCTAATCTGTCTGATATTCAACAGAGACATTTTGCATTGCACTAGAAACTGGATTCTCAGTAGAATTGTTTCATATAGCATGAATTAAATGTGAGTTCTCTTATCAAGATACCGCAAAGGTGTAATTTTGAAAGGAAGAACAGGTCATTAGTGAGCACAGGTGAGCATTCCAGATATTCCGGACCGTTGTGGAAAAAATGAGAAGACAAAACCAAGAGGAAGATATGTTGAAGATCAATTAAAGAAGTTTTAAACAAGTTGCAAGAATTAAGTAGGAGGGGGACATAAATGTCATAAAGCAAAATGGAAAAATATTCAAGATGCTGTTGTACATGTTTGACATTGATGACATGGATCTTAAGTTTTGTTGTGAGAAAAAAAGGAAGGAATAAGTCAAGTTCAGAAAAGCAGTGCAGTCACCTTTTTTCCAAACAGCAGATTGTCTTGGTCATGTCTAATAGAATGAGAAAATGTTTCTGCTGAAATGTTCTGTTGACTGCATATGCAAAAAGTTCTGAAAATTCTTAATCATTTTTGAAATTATTCTTCTTAATGAAGAATTTACTTACAGGCTGATAGCAGACTTTAGAAAATAACTCAGTATGTAAAGAATGTAACATTCTGTAACTCCCCTCCAGGATTTGGACACAGAAGAAAAGAAGTCATCTAACAGTCTGAATTGCTTTTCCACTACTGAGCAAGTAAGTTCTACTGAAGAAGAAGAGTCTCCAAATATAAGAAAGAGGACTAAAATGGATGCCAAACCACAGAACAGTTTAGCAGCCAAAGAGTCCATTTCTACAGACAGTAAAAATTCACATTCACGCAAGAGTACACCAGATACTGCAGCATATACAGATGACAGTAGAGCAGCAGACACAGAGAGTGAGCCAGAAGAAGGTGAAATTACAGATTCTGAGTGTGAAGCCTATAGCAGTGAGGATGAAGAAACAAGTGAAGAAACAGCTGACTCAGAAGACTCAGAAAATGAAGGTGAATTATTGTGGCTTTTATGTATGATATTACTGTATTTTTCCAAGAGCCCATTAAGAAAAACTGCAAGAAATCAGTACAGATAACAAAAAACCCAAAACAAAAAACACCAAAACAAACAACCACAAACATTAATTAAAAGGTACATGTTACCAGTATTCGTTGACTTCACTTGCAGTCACCAGAAGTAGGTAGTTGGATTTTTTTTGTAGAAGCTAACTTTATATTTAGGGGTGCAACAGTCTGTGCTTCTGTAGAAACCTGAGCGGTAAAGAAAGATTTGCTTTGATTAGGGTAGTAATAGAGAAAAGAAAGTCTGTTACCAAAATAGAGGTATGTACTACAGAACTCACAGTAATTTTGTATATTAACTCTCTTCCCTTTATAATATTTCTGATAGTGTTCATAAACAATTAAGTATAAATCAATGTACAATGAGTTCTCTTTGGTGAAAAGGTACTGAATGCTCCATATTTTTTTATGTATTCCAGTGACAACAAGTAAGAAATGGATATAGAGAGGAAACATATGTCTAGTGTTTTATACCACAGAAAGCGTTCTCTGAAGTCTTAATGGTCTTTTTTTTTCTTTTTTTTTTAATAAAATTAAGCTGTGAAAACCTTAATGCAACAAATAGGAACTATGTATATGCAAAGGATATTCCAAATCACAGAATGAAATGCAACCTTTAGAAGTCAATTTCTTATAGTGATTAACACTATTCAAAATGTGTCACCATCAGCCTTTCAAATTACATTTCCTTCTCCTCCTATTTTTTAATAATTCTGGAGTAATAAAAATGGGGGACAGCTTCTCTCCTCCTTTTGAGCTGGTAATTACCCAATTTACCATGTCTATTCCTAGCTGACATCATTGGAGACTGTTTCTGCAAAAGTACATCCAAGAACAGAATTAATACAGCTGTTAGAATATAATTAGTCAACAGATACCAAGGCAAAAAAGCCTATGTATCTGTAGGCTTACCTATTATTTTATCTTATCTGTAATGGTACATAGTGATACTAAGAGCAAATACTATTAAAAAAGTACATTTGACAGAAATTGTCAAATACAAAGTTCTGTATGCATTAGGTTTGTGATGTGAACAAAAAGGTGCTGCCTTTTTGCAAAGTAAAATTGTATTCTAGTCTGTTATGACAAATGTTCCATAAATTTTTAATATGCTGGTAAATTCTGTGAATGTATTTATATTTTATTACTGTACACAGTTGTATGTGTGTAAATAACAAGAAATTAGGAAAACATTTTAAAAACTTCAGTGTGCAGTCAGCCTTTGAAACAGTAGTGTCATCAAAGTTTTCTCTCAGATGCTCTTAAACATAAGTTTTTCTGAAAGTTGCATGGATTCAGCCTGATGATGGATGAATTTGTATCAGTTTTTTTGAGAGGTATGGGCTATAGGGGTAAAACTGTAATTATTTTATTGTAACAATGTTTTGTTTTGTTGGTTTTTGTTTTTGTTTTATAATTATAGATGAAGAAAAGATCTGGCCTCCTTGTATCAGAGTAATTGTAATAAGATCACCAGTTCTACAGACTGGATCACTTTATATTATCACAGCTGTGAAACCTGCCACAATTGGAAGGTAAGACTGAATGGAATTTGTTGCATATATCTGCAACTTTACCTGCTTTGAAAGATGTGGAAGCCACTCAGGATTGCCAGTCCCTACTCTTTTGTTCTTCTCCTTCTAGTATGCAGCAGTTGTGAGGTACTCTTGAGTTAGGTTAGCCCACAGTAAGAAATTTAAGTCATGTCACATAATGTCACTCTTGCTGTTATAGTAGCATATGCAGGTAATGTAATTCAGCAGTCATGGCATTTATTTGTGACAACTGGAACTTGTGTCTGAGTCCTAATAGCAGCATAGCTGCCTGTCATTCTTTGAAAACTCTTGTTTTCAAATTGTTCTAGGAAGTAATCTTTTTTTCTGGGCCAATAAGGTAACTGTTTCAGAAATGGAAGAACAACAACATACTCCAGAAATTTAAGATCATTAGCATGTCTTGGACTTCCTGACATACTGAAATTCCAGTAGGGTGGATGATTAATGTAATGATAAATCAATGCTTTCTTTTATGCTTACCAAAAGCCTCACCCCTTTTCAGTTTTTTTTATCTAATGCTGATAGATGTGCTTTGATAGTTTTCTAGGTATATTAATGTGAACATGAACAGATGACAATTCTGCTTGCAATTTTTATGTAGGTCCTTCACTAACTAACTGCATTGCTTCTTCATCCCCTAGTATAAGAAACTAATACACAAATCCCTCCTTCCTACTGCACTGTTTCTGACCAAAAAAAGAAATAATTCTCTGCAGATTATTCTTCCATTGCTTTTATTACCTGCCAAATGCTACCAAGTATTCAACTTCATTATTAAAGACTGATGCCAAGATGCACCAAAGAGCTTAGAGGATGCACAATTTAGATTATTATTTACAGGCCTTGTATGAGTATAAAAGTTCAGATAGAAATTTCAAGTTCAAGAATAAAACTTAGAAGTGTGGATTTACCATATTTTCATTGCCTGTTGTGTATAGTTTATAGGTTGAAGAAGGGACCTGAAACAAGTCATTATATTCTGTATATACTTCTGTGTTTTACATATGTAAAGCTCTCTAACAGCTAACAAGGAAACACGGTATTAAGGTTCAACTGAAACACACTTTATTTAAGGTACTTATTAGACCAATTTCTGCTTTGTTGTGATTTATGTATCAACTTGCCTTTCCAGAGAAAAAGATGTTGGTCACACCCTTCAGATTCCTGAAGTTGGAGTCAGTAAGGTAAGCCTTGTTTCTATCTGCTGAAAGGTAGAACAGTGTATGAATAAAGCCTTAGATTTTATGACTTCAAATTTTGCAAAATTTTATATTATTTTTTTAAAGAACTTTTAGAATGAGATGTGAGTTTAGCTAGAGTTTAGCTCTCTACAGTTTTATGCCTAGAGCTAGTGAGTTTACCCAGTTATTGCAAGTTAGAAAAACATCACAGCATTTTACTGAATGGGAATTGAAGATCAACAGCAGTGTCATTTCAGTTTAGAAAACCTAAATATTTTTTAAAAAATGGAGTTTTACTAACCCACAGAGTAATGAACAGTAAAAAATAATTATACTTTGAGTCTTGAATTTCTTAGTTTTTGAACTTGAGGAAAATTTATTACTCTGTAACATACTAATATATAAAATACTGGTGTAAGGTAGTTAGAACTTTGTCATAAAGTAATACAGTACTTGCAGTTTTGCTCAGAGCAACAGGTTTTCTTTTACTTCAAGGGTACTGTATAAACATTTAAGTGATTTTAAAAAATAAGAAACACTAAATTATGTGCTCTGTTTTGCTAACCAATTTTAAACAGCACTTAAATACAGCACTTTTATTAAACAAAACAGCACTTTTATTAAACAAAAATATAGATTGACAAAGACATGTCATCCAAACAAATAAACAACAAAAAAAGCAAAAAAATCTGCAAATCCAAGTATTTGAAATAATGCTTTATTCTGTCTGTTCCAGATGATAGTTCTGATTAATCAGCTATGTACCATATTTCATATGGAACAATTTCCAAAGCAAATCTTTCCTTGCTATTAATGACTTTTTCAGGCTTTTATTTGAAATTTGGTGTATAAAGAAGACAAAAGGCTTATATTTTTTTTTCTGTCATGTTACCATTTTAGTACCTACCAGGTACCTGTTCTTGTGAAAAGTTACTTCACTTTGCAGATGTGAAAATGCAGGAAGATGAATGGCACAGCTGTAGAAACAAAAAGTTTCTGGTTTGTTTTCCTCGCTATTCATACTTAATAGCTGTGGGCCACTTTGGCATTTGCTTTTCTTGAGTGTAACTTGCGATGTTAAAAAACAGTGCTACACTCTGCAGATTTATCATTTTCAGAAGTTTGTGCCATCCTGTTCAATAAAATTGAGGTAGAAATTATTCATTGAATGAGCTGGTCAGTCTCCACTGTTACGGGAATATTCCTATTGTAAATGCTAATCTACAAAATACTGTTTTGGTATTTTTTTTATTATTGAATGTAGCAACTGCTATTGCTCAAAGAGAAGAGATTTGGTTTTAAATTAAAACTTTCACAGATTTTGTCTTCTGTTGTTTTTTGGGTTTTTTTCTCTAGAAAGGGGATCTTTGCTTGTTTGAAACAGTAACTTTATTTTAGACTTCTTTTTTTTTTACTGGGTCTTAGTAAGCCACCAAAGTTAATGTTTTGGTTGCTCAGTGCCCATTTTTGGAGGTAGTATCTTTGTGAGTTTTGTGAGTTTGGTCAGGAGTTGTGTTCTCTCTGTTCTACCTGGGTATGGGAGCAGTATCTATAGAGAACTACAACAACAAAACAAACAAACAAAGGGATTGTTACTTTCAAAATCAGGAATTATATAAATGGAACAGCAAGATGCAGGTAAAGGTTGAATTATGTGAAATTTACAAAAGTGTGGCACTTAGGGAGCTCTTTCCAATACAAAAGGCCTTTTAACTTGAAGCCATAGAATTATATCAGTTTTGTTTTGAATTAAAAAAGAAAAAAATGAGTGCAATAAAACAGAAGAAAAATGCCTTTTATGTATAAGAATAGTTATAAATGCTCTATTACAGAATCTTGCAGTCCTTTAAGTAAAGCATACTTGCCACGTTGAAAGTACATTATCAGTACTGTGTAAGTTTATGGTGAAAGTAGTTATAAATAGTATTACTTAGCTTCTGCTGTTCTGGCCCATTAATTTACATTCGTGGATTAAAACATGGATTAAAAAGTGTGGAACTGCTCATCTGCTCATTTTGAAGGTCTCAAATTATATTCTGAAATCTTACTTTAAAATAGAACATAAATTCTGAAGTTTTTGCTTAATAAGAACATTTCATTTAGACTTCTATTTATCAGTTCCATGCAGAAGTATATTTTGACCCCGATTTACAAAATTATGTTCTTGTGGATCAAGGCAGTCAGAATGGAACAGTTGTTAATGGAAATCAAATTCTTCAGGTGAGTACCTGTTCTTGATAATGCTGTGTACATTGCAGAAACTGTAGTTATGTGGTTGTTTTGTTATTATGGCAAATTACTGACAGTGTCATATGGCTTGTATACTTCCTTGGTTCCCTTGTTTTTAGAGCCACTTTAAAATACTTTGTGTTTGTTTTATACTAAGAAAAATACACTATAGTTGCAGTTGCTTGAGTGAAATAAAAACTGTAGTTTAAATACTTGTCTGCATTTGTGAGACAAAACTGAGTTACTAAATTATGGGCAGTACTCATAAGAGTTTGTGTACTTCATTAGCAACTAAGTCACATGTTTCCCAAAACTTTCTTTTGCTGTAGCCTAAAACAAAATGTGATCCCTACATCTTGGAGCATGGAGATGAAGTGAAGATAGGTGAAACTGTGCTTTCTTTTCATATACATCCTGGCAGTGATACTTGCGATGGATGTGAACCAGGACAAGTCATAGCACATCTTCGCCTGGACAGGAAAAAGGAATCTTCTGGTTAGTTGTGGTATCATGGGATATGTTTGTGGGCTTCTTTACTTCATTAACATAATAATTACTTCAGTTTAATTATAATTTTCTTCACAAGTGGGAACAGTTCTACAGTACATGATCTTCTATTTTAATCTTGGTACACGTATCTATGTGTAATAATGTTAAAACAAAAACTCTTCACAGTTGTCATGTTTCAAAACATTGTTACATTCATTAATGAGAAATTCTGTACCATGTTCTTCCTTAGTTTGTCCTGCACTTAGCAAAGAGGAGAGAGAGTTAGTCAGAAGAAAAGCATTAAAACAAATACGGGTAAAATACGGTTTACAGGTAAGTCTATTTTTATTTCTGCAGAGTAAGTTTGCACTAAATTACTTAATTGCAAACTTAATTGCCATGATGTCTTCCATTTTGAAATGAAAATTAATGAGAAACTGAAAAAATTATGAACTTGGAAATATTTTTTAGATTTTTTTTAAGTCTGCTTTGCCATAGGAGAATGCCAACATGAATGTACAGACAATATATAAATAAGTATTCAAGTTATTTCTGTTTTAGAGATCATTTTAACTATGTGGGGTTACATCTAGCAGTTGTAGTGTGTAGAAAATGAAATGCCATCTTTTCTCTTAAATTCTTCAGCTACCAAAATAATGTCCAGCTGGAATCTATACATGTTCTATAGTTCTGTCACCTATGATGAAGAATTAGTGACTGAGGAATGTGCCAAATGTTTAAACAAAAAGCCAGTGGCACACCCATATTGTTTTCTGTTTAATGTGGAGAGATTGACTCTTCATACCAAGAGAAGATTAAAGATTATTTATTTACAGCACCTGTGAAATCAATGCATATGACAATATTATTATGTGATGATGGCAATAACATACCTTAAAAGGTGTGTCTGTAAGGTAAGAAACTACTTAAATGAGAACTATAGGGTTTTGTTACAAGATGTAGAATTAGGCTGAAGCTGCCTCACTTTTGTAAGGAAACAGTGAAATTATAAAGAAGACTTTAAGCCTCCTTTCTTTGTATTGATGGAATTTAATCTGCTTATAAAGAACACAGAGTATGAAGACAACAAAGCAGTGAAGAATCCAAAGTACAAAGACAGAGCAGGGAAACGTAGAGAAACCATTGGAAGTGAAGGAACCTTCCAGAGAGATGACAGTCCAGCTTCTGTTCATATGTAAGTATGTTGAGGGACAGAGGGGAACTGGAATCCTCCATGTCCTTTCTAGGTGATCTTAAAATGTGATTATAAACTAACAATTAGTTACTACGTTAGTTTGTTAGATTATTAATTACTTGTATATAATGTTTTAGGGAACCTAAAAAATGGTATTCTCAAGCCCAGTTCGTTCACCTTTTCAGTTTTTTTTTAACTCCTCACCTTCCCTACAGAATTCACCTTGGCATAATGTTGCTTAGATCAGTGCCTTACCAATTTAAAAATCAAGGGTCTCTGCATCTGTGCTACTGACACCTTCAACAGTGTCTACTTTTCCAGGGTCTCAATTTGTCTGCTCCCAATAGCAATACACATACTGATTTTTTTCACCTTCAGTTTCTTTCAGTATAGAGCCTATACAGGACATGCATTTACAAGCTCTTAAATGACACTGCAGTATTCCTCTTTATTCCTTTGCTTGTGGTTAAGAAATGTGAACTTGTGCTTTTATGTTAGTAAAAGGAAGTGTGAGACAATGAAGTACATGTGTTAGGATCATTTGGTGGTGAGGTAGCAATACTGCATTGTCCCTAGTGTAGTAAATTCCCACCAACCCAGGCTGTATCTTCTATCTCCTACAGTAAGCAAGTAGTTCAGAAGGAATCTTAGGTTAATTGGCCAGAGGTTTGGAACAATAAACAATGGTATTCATTAAAAACTTGTTAAGGTAGCACTAGGGTCGTCTGGATAGCTCTTGATGGAAGTAGAATCAGCATAGTACTTGAGCCCTAGAGCAGCATATGCAGACTCACTTAAGTCCTTAACTATCTGAGCAGAGTGTATACTCTGTATTACCTCTTGCTTATCAGTTATCTTAAACTTTATTCAAAGTGAAATCAGCAACAGCAACAAAGGACGTAAGATGTTGGAGAAGATGGGATGGAAGAAGGGGGAAGGCCTGGGCAAGGATGGTGGTGGTATTACAGATCCGGTAGGTCTTTCTGATTCTTACTTGGAGCAAAAAGTAATATAAATGTATTTGCATTGAAAAATGTCAAATTGTAAGCCACTATTTACTTGAAACATTTTAAAGTCCTGGTTAGAAAGGAATAATCTGCTGAGAGCCACACCTTGCATTTTGTTGTCAAACTACCCAGCACAGAAATCAAATGGTATTTACCCAGTGAGGAGGACTTCACTGTAATGTCAACAGCAGGTGACAACATTAAGCACTCTAGGTCATAGTTCTAGAGGTGGTAATTTGACACATCATTGTAGCAGTACCTTGTATGTCCACGTATGATCTAGGCGTATTAAGAACCTTAGAGACATGTGGGGACAAGGGGTGAAATTACTGTTATAAAATATGACTTATTTAGAATGCCTAACTTGCACTATAACATTATTTGATGTATTTTTACAGATCCACCTTCAGTTGCATAAGGCGCATGCAGGTTTGGGCACCAGTAGACCAGCCTCAGTTGAAGATATTCAGGTCATCCAGAGCAAGAATAAAAAGAACTGGGATAAAGCAAGAGAAAGGTTTGCTGAAAACTTCCAGGAACCTAAATCACAAAAGGACACACCTAAGATTACACCTTGGGTTCGTGGGACTGTAGAATAAAGCATCTGGTCCTACAGCAGAGTAATTCCTGTGTGTAAATAGCTGGGAGAGAATTTATTTTTATTCTTTTTCTTTTGCTAAAGCAGAAAAGTTTGGTGATATGTAAAATACAATTGTGGAGAAAAAATTATACAATTAACTCTTAATTGGTTTTCTGTAATAGTCATACTTTTATAAAAAGACATTTTTAATAATGAATCAAATTTGGAGGGATATTAAAATAACTGAAAGGGGTTCTTATGAGCAGGAAGTTTCTTCAGTTGTGTTTGTAACACAGTTCTTCATGCAAAGTAAAACAAAACATCTGTTACATTTAAATACGGTACCTTTAACATTTGAAGAGTAGGTTAAAAGCAAGCTAAAACAAACAACAAAAAAACAAAATGAAAGAAAACCCTCAGACCTCTATTGAGTATCATTTTGCCACTTCCTCTCTGACATGTTTATTCATGACTGCCATGAAATACACTACTCAAATGCATACAGTTAAGTACTAATTACACATCTCAGATTACCTTGAGTGAAAACCACTTGTTTTCAAATGATTGGTCACTACTGTTCAAAAATAAATATTGTGCTCCCATGAAAAAAAAAAAAAAATACCAGCATTGGTGAAGAAAATGATGTTCAGAGACAGCTTGTAGCAAAATTTTCTTCTGTGAAGAACTTGAGATTTGTTTAGTAAATCTGTACCATGCCTTCAAAAGAGGAGGTATGTTTAGAAAACTGCTGTCTGTGTGTATTATTTATTAGATTCTTGTTCTGATACATCCATTGCTGGCAATGGACTTTATGCCAGAAAAAAATCTTAACCCATCAACTGATTTTTGGTAGGGAAGAATTGCCAAACTGAAGCTAAAAGCTTGGTATTTATTGAATGTTCCTAAACACAATAAATCATTGTCAGTTTAAGCAGTGTGCTTATTGATAGTATCTTGTGCATATGCTGGTTAGGAGTTCTCTTTTAAAATGAGAAAAAGTTAATCTCATTTTAGTCAAAGGTCTGATCCTTGTCCAAGTAAAGGTAACTTGGTTAGTGTCACCATCCCATAGGATCATGCATCAACAAGCATGATGTTCAGTAAAAACAGGACAAGTTGTTAGCTATTTATCTTCATATTTGTGTGATGTGTTAGGTTGACCTCTGGCTGGAGGCTCACCAAGATGCTCTATCACTCTCCTCTCCTGGAAAAGGGACAGATAACAGAATGAAAGGCTTGTGGCTAAAGGGAAAGATGGGCAGAGATCACTCAGCAATTACTGTCATGGGTAAAACAGACTCAGTTTCTTGTCAATAAAACCAAATCTTAACCTTCCTCCTACCACTACAGCAGCGCAGAGGGACAGGGAATGGGGTCACTTCCTCACACGTCATCTCTGCTGCTCCTCCCTCCTCACAGGGACTCTTCCTCTGCTCCAGTGTGAGGTCCAACCCACAGGAGATAGTCCTCCATTAACTTCTCCAACATGAGTCCTTCCCATGTGCCACAGTTCTCAAACTGCTCCAGCCTAGGTCCCTTCCAATGGGTGGAGTCCAAGTATGGACAGCTCCAGTGTGGACTCCTCTCTCTGCAGGTCCGCAAGTCCTGCCAGGAGCCTGCTCCAGCATGGGCTTATCATGCAGTCACATCTTCTTCAGGCATCCCCCTGCTCTGACATGAATTCATCCACACAGGCTGCAGACAGAGATAATCTGCTCCACTCCTGACCATAAATTGCATAGAGACAGACTGCCTCACCATGGTGTTCAGAAGACCACAGGCTGCAAGGGAACCTCTGGAGCACCTCCTCTCCTTCCTTCGCCAATTTGTGTGGCTGCAGAGTTTTCTCTCACAAATTCTTGCTCCTCTCTCCCAGCTACCATTGCACAGGGTTGGTTTGTTTTTTTTTCCCTTTGTAAACATGTTACCACAGAGATGCTACCACTGTGGCTGATGATCTTGCCTCTGTCAGCAGTGGGTCCATCTTGGAGACAGCTGGCGTCACCTCTGTCAGACATGGGGGAAGCTTCTCAAAAGCCACAACACAGCCCCCCTACTACCAAAACCTTGCCATACAGACATATATAATATAAAGCAAAATATTCCACCTATTTTCTTTAAATCATTAAAGCATACAAGTTGTAACAACCTGAAGCATGCCTTCTTTCAGCAGTATGAAGATACAAGCCCTGCAGCATTACTGCTTAATTAAAATCAGTTCACTGCCTTTCTAAGCACGTTTTGTTTTTTTCTTTACTTAGTGACAGCTATTATTGGTTTACTTTGCTGTTGCATTCCTTTATATTGACAACCTCATGTTTTCAGAGGCTTCCTATTTCTAACAAAAACAATTGCTCTGTATCAAACAGCTATGTGTTAATATTTAGTTCATCATGGATCTAAAAAGGCACTATGGCTACTAGAAGGAAAAAAATCATGTGGGCTAGAACAAAGTTTTTGCTTTTTCTGAGGTCAGCCTCTGTGGTTTTTGTAGTAAATTCAACTACAGATCTTAATGTGAAGGGAGAGCAGGATATGTTGTACATACCTTAGCAGAAATTTAGCTTTTTCTTCTCCCCAGTTATTCAAGTAACAGCTCTAAGAAAAACCTTGCAAAGAAGAAACCTGAAAGTATTTAACTGTGTTTGCATTTCGTTCACTTGCCGTGAAAGAGAGATCAGCATCACCTCACAGTCATGAGCTAACTGCTTGCAGCAGGGCAGCTTCTTCCTTCACAAACCACTCTGTAAAAAGGGATGAAGCTTAGTCAAAGTTTAGCGTTGCTCTGACAAATCCCATTATCCCCATTATGCCTAGGAAAGTGGGAAAAGCAGTGCCATTAATACAGCATTGTTAACAACACAACTGAAAACTGTCTGACTAATCCTCATCGAGCATTTGTGTGCCTTTATGGAGTAGGAGGCTGGTACAGTGTTAAACAGGGCTCTTCATCCCCTACCTTGGTGACCCCTTGGAAAGTTTTAACTATAAATTAGTTGGGTAACAGCCACCAGTTGTGTGCCAGCCTTATGTGCAAATGCAGTATAGCTTTCCCTCATGTCAGGAGGGGAACATGAGTCGCATTGCACCATTATAATTTTGGAGGGTATAACCAGTAAGATACAGCATAAAGTTTGACTGTCTTACCTTCTCAGTCCTCCAACCATGTTGCTGTCTTTTTCACTTTATGATCCTTAATACTGACCACTTACACAGACTTGCTTTTCTGCACATCCAAGGTTAAAATTTTAGCAGTTTATGTATGTATAAATATTGCTAGTGAAGATGTACATAATCTTAAAGATGTTAAGAATACCATTACTTTCATCAGTTTATATAAACAAACTATATTCCGTAGTCCTAGTAGTGAATTTTGCAAAGCACCAACTAATCAAACATTTTTAAAATTTAAAATTAACAGTAGGCACGTACTTATCATCAGGACTGAACAACACTGTTGGCAAATAAAACCAGAGCACATTCATCACTGTGTGGAAGACACTGAACAAAACACCTATGCCAACAGGGGCTCTGACCTATTGTATACATATAAAAATTCTTAACAGATATTTCTTTATATATACCATAGGTGAAACTTGAGTTTCTGCTCTAGCAAGAACAGACCCTTTGCTGCTCCAACTGCTTTTATGAAGTGTACCTGATAGGGGCTTTCAGCCAGTATGTAACAAATGCATAGCAGCAGGAAGTAATGTCACAAACAGCACCTCGTTATGACCAAGATGTATTTACATGTGCATACCAACAGATTTTGTTCTACTTGCCCATTTTTATAAGTGCTGCCTATCGTCACTAAACATAGGAATTTCTTCTCATCCAGTTACTGCCTCTTAAATGTTTTTCATCCGCATCTTATTTTTAACCTGGCAATACCTCTGCTGATGAGCATGTCAGTTTCTGTGGCCCACCTACCACCGATCTAGGTATAGCACTACAGCGTGTGCAGCAGCGGTGCCATCCGCGCTCATCCACTAATGCTCAAGTGTTTCGTTGTTCTCTCTGCAATCGGGGCATAGGTTACCTCTTCTGCGGCTCTTCAAGATCCTCGGTTATGGCAGGCGGGGGAAACTAGAGTTATGGCCTGGCCCCTCCTCCGGTGGGGCCTTTCCTGCGCGTACACGCGGCTCCGTGCCGGGGACGCCGGGAAGTGGGCTGGATCCGGCAACACCTCCCGCCGCTTCCCTTCCCGCCCCGAGCAAGCGGCCCGCTTTAGCCCCGGCTTCGGAGCCCGGGTAGCCGCGCAGCCCCCAGCCCAGCCCGCCACGGGCGCCCTGTACCTTTCCACCGAGCCCTCCGCCATCTTGTCCGGGCCCACCCCGTACAGTCGGCGGCCGCGGCGCTGTCACCGCGGCGTCACCGCCCGGGGGCGGCCGCGGGAAGAGACGCCGCCGGCCAAGCTTTGCGCCTCGGGTTTGGGCTGGACAGTTGCACCTAATTTCTACTCATTGGGGGAAAAAAAAAATCATCACATGCTGATTAAATAAAACTGTGATACCGATTAAATAAAACTTACTTGAGTTTTCACCATCACACTGCTCACTAGATTTATTTTTTTGCCATTTATTTTATTCAGCCTATACCACCATGGGGCAAGATTAGTCTCTTAAGTCCCCAGGGATGTTGAGTAAAGCTTAGTGTGAATCCAGATTATACTTGCAACTCCTTAATTTCCTTGTCATACCCTTAAGCTGTCTGTTTGAAGTCCTGAAATATTAGCAAGAAAACCAACAAAAAGGACAAGGGGAGTAGGCAATTTAACACTTAGGGGCAAAAAACCCAGTCTGCTGTCCAGCCTACCCATCATTAGCTATCTTTGAGGTCAAGGATTATGACCTAGAAGATTTTAATCTGAAAGAGGAAAAGCAAGTTAATGAACATTATAAGTTTATTAAACAGAAGTTTTGGTAAGTACACAAGTGACTATTATTTAGTGTAAATGCCAGCCTACAAAGTGGCTGTGGCAGGCACCTTAGGCCAACAACCTCCTCCAGCCTGGCAAGAGCAGCATTCACAAAATCACATAATGTCTTTGGTTGAAAGAGACTTTTAAGATCATCTAGTCCAACCTTTAACCCAGCACTGCAAGCTCACCACTAAACCCTGTCCCTAAGCAACAGGTTCAAACACCGTTTAAATGCCAACAGGAATGGCAACTCCACTATGGCCCTGGGCAGACAATTCCAGTATTTGATAATGCTTTCATTGAAGAATTGTTTCCTAATATCCAGCCTAAACCTCCCCTGGTACAGCTTGCAACCGTTTTCTCTGGCCCTGTTACATATCACCAGGGAGAAGAGACTGTCCCCCTCCTTCCTCCAACTTCCTTTCAGTGTAGTTGTTGAGAGTGATAAACTCTCCCCTCAGCATCCTCTTCTCCAGAATAACCAAAATTAGCTCCCTCAGCCGTTTCTCACAGGACTTGTTGCCCTTTTCTAGACATGCTCCAACACTTCTATGACATTCTTATAGTGAGGGGCCCAGAACTAAATGCAGTATTCAAGGTGTGGCCCCACCAGTGATGAGTACAGGGTGACGATCCTTATTCTTGCTGGGCACAGTGTTCCTAATAAAGCCAGGATGCCATTGGCCTTCTTGGCCACCTGTGTGCGCTGCTGACACATATTTAATGTCGACTATCAATCAATACCCCCGGGTCCTTTTCCAACCTGCAGCTTTCCAAGCACATATCCCCAAGTCTGTAGCATGAGCTTGCCATGAGGTTGTTATCACCCAAATGCAGGACTTGGCACTTGACCTTGTTGAACCCCATGCAAATAACCTTGGCCCACTGCTCTAACCTCTAGTCCTGCTGTAAAGCTTTCCTACCTTCTAGTAGATTGACACACTTGGTGTCATCTGCAAATTTACATCAAATAATTGAAACATCAAAAAAAGAAACAAAAGGTTAAAAAAACCCCCTCAAAACAAAAATAGTGATGCAATGCACAATTAAGTGGCACAGCTGGACCATTTTAGCATTTTGAAATGTTGTAACGTGCTTTATAAAGAGTAATTCTCTGTTGCATGATGTTGTGCAAAGTCCTGGTCTGGTGTTCCTGAACCTCTTAGATGATCACTCAGGGAGTACAATATAGGTGCAGTGAACCTCCACAAAGGCAGTGGCAGGCAAAAGACTGTTGAGGTGTTTCTAGGGTATGTTTTCTGTTTGGAGACTTTTTGGGGAGATTTTCTGATCTTCATAAACCAAGAGGTTGGTTTGGGTTGGTTTTTTTTGTGATTGCTGCTGGAGAGCACAGCTTCTGGATGAGCCATTGTTAAGCTTTCTACCAAGGTGATCGATCAGTGCTATGTGGAATAACCAGAGATGGGCTTCCTGTGTTTTGGTCAAACACAAGAAAGGTGTGGACAAGGCCCCCACCCACCTTTTCAGAACTTGTTATAAGTACTTCACAAGGAGAGTGTAGTTGGGATGTTCTTGATAAGTATTATTTCTTTGGAGACAGTAGTTCCATTTTTCATTTTTTACCATATAAATGATTATTTTTAGACATGTGTCTTTATATAACAAAAGACTTATCTTGGAAATTGCACACAGTACACACAAGAAGGAAAACTAAAAGTTCTTTAAAATAGCTTTGTTCACTACATGTCTTTCATGTCAAACTTTGTAGATATGTAAAGATGGATAGCTCTTCTGGAGAATTAGCAATATTTGAGGTTTATTACAGATGACTTATTGAGATATTCTATGTATGTTTTCATATTTTTGTGTCAAAGATGGCCTTGAGTTTCATCTTTATCTTATTTTCCACACATCTATACATGTGGCACCCTGCAGAGACCCTTCCACTGGGATGATGACTACAATCATCACCTTGCTTGCTCAGGTGCCCATTTACAATGAATTTTACCACAGATAGAGTTGAATTAAAACTGAATGTGGTTTTAGGCTAGTAATCATTCTTACTTCGTGTAGTTACTGCTTGTTCTTCTACAGAACTTCTGCAAAAGCCACAGTTAGCTGGTTCTTCCAAGGCTGTATATTTGGAGCTATTCAAGAGATGGTCAAACACTGCAAAAATGTTTGCAGATTTTTGCAAAACTGTCTACAGAATGTGACATGACCCTCACCTGTTTCCTCACTGTCCTGTGACCTATATTGAGAAAAGTATTTCCTTTCCCCTGGACACCACTGACATTAACCATAGTAATATTCCAATTTCCAGTACTCACCATTAAGACTAATGAACTGTTGATGCCTAAGTGAATCACTTTAGATTAATAAGGCTTAACTGAGTGTAAGGCTCATTTCTAAAAACCAGTGGATGCATTTTCAGGAGACCTTTATGTTGGTATCTCTGTACACTTGAAAAGGCCTCCTTTAACAGCTGGCAAGATTATTAACAGCTGACACAACTGAAGTAGGTAAAGAATGTGTTTTCCTGAGGGATTTTAACTAATATGTCATTGTTCCTGTTTTGCTTTGAAAGGAAGAAGTTATTGTTATGCAGACAGGCATGCAAACAGTGTGCCTGGGTTTGAAAGCTGGAAAGAGCAGCCTACAAATTCCAGACTATAAGGGCAGAATGGCAGAATTCTCAACCAAGATGTCACTGTTTCTTCAATTTGTGTGTCCTAACCTCCAGCAGTTAATGGTCTGGCTCCAAAAGCTTGTAGGCCAGTACTTGTAAATAGATAATAGCATGGGTATTGGAAAAGAATTCTACACACATATACACATGCATGCACACTGGAGGAGAAATTAATATGCTTATGTCAGACATCTGAGGATCAACATGACCCCAAACTGAGAAACATGCTCCTTTTTGACATCACCATCCTCCTGCCAAACTGTGTGTGTGGTACCACAACAATTATCAAAGGAAGATCTTTCATATTGTCATGAATTTAGTAGCCCTGGTATGTTTGTTCACCTAAATAAAGCAATTACCCCCTGCTTATAGTCAGCATTTTGTGTTGACAGTTGCACTAATAGGTGGTGTAATCACAGTGCCAGCTAGATCATATGAATGTTCCAGGTGTCAGAATGCTTGCTTATTTTCAAAACACTGCACATTTCAGATTCTTTTCCATGACATTAATATAGTCTAGAGCCTTGAAATCCATAACTCTTGGCAGCTGCAGTGGCCCAATATTTTACTGGCTTCAGTTGGAGTGACTCCATCTTCTGACAATTGTCAATGATTCTACAAAGCATATTTTAGAATCTACAAGTCTCATTGAGAGTAAAAAATTCATTTTTCTGCAAGGTGAAGATAGCAGTCTTCAGGCTCTCCTGATGGTATTGTTTGCCAGCTACTCACCACTTCAAGTTTTTGTTGATTTTGTAAGAATAAATTATAATACCATTGATTCTCGCATCTGTTTTTTTTATGATGTCACCTCTTTGATTCAATGTAGTGTCCTCGTTTGAATGAGAACAGAATTAACTCTGTTTAGTGATTTTACTTTTCAGCTCAGTTCTTCTAACTAACTGCACTGTCTGAAGTCAGCAGTGTGTTTGCCCAGGCAATGTCTTCTTCTGGCAGTGATAATGCTCTATGTTTAGAGTTGTACCAAGGGTTAGTGTGCAGACCAAGGCCACTACTGGATCTTGTGTGCTACAGTGGTGGATGCAGAAAGTGAAAGGTGGCACCTGCAGGGAGGATTGGCTAGGACAGGTGACCCTAAATTCACCAAGGAGGGATTCCATCCCATATACATCATATTCAGTATAAGGCTGAGGGACAATGAAGGTCAAGCTCTCTCCTTCAATGGCCAGCATCCAAGGAGGACTGTCTGTTCTGCTTTCAATCCCAGTCCATGTGTTCCTTAATCCAGTTCCAGAAGTCAGCTCATTAATCCAGTTTCCATACACTGCTTAGCTCAGCCTGAGATGTTCTCAGTGCCTGCTCCATAGCAGGTGATGGTGATGCAGTTGCCATGGTGGGGAAGTTGGTTTGCTACTGGGTTTATATATATATATATATGTGTGTATGTGTGTATATACACATATGTATATATATGTGTGTATAAAATATATATT